>JAODAL010015804.1:0-82638 GCA_025379985.1 Phyllomedusa bahiana
AAATTTTAATGCAAATGTTAATTTATAAAGATATTCCATACCTGTTACACTAAGTTTTGGGGTGAACTTTATCCAGTGTTCTTTATAGATAGAGCTTGTCTGTGTTCGCCCGCCCTCCCCCCCCCCCCCCCCGCTCCCACCGCCGTGAATTTACAGCGGTAGATGCTGCTTTAAAATTCTCTAGCTAACTACATAAAATCTTCAAATCTCTAATCTAACTAAATTGGAAGGATCACAGCTAATAGTAGAGGTTTCTCTGTGCAGAAATATTTTCGCTGAGCTGTTTGGCCACAGGCAGAGCGCAGGTCCTATCCCTATGAGACGCTGAGAGACACTGAGGCTGAAACAGGAAACGCTGTTCTATGTAAAACGAGGTCATGTGATTTTTTCAGCCAATCGCAACCATACACATCCCAGTCATGACGTCGCACACACATCTCACCCTGCTCTATTCTGTAATCTGATTTGCTGGCCGCCAAAATTACAGGAAGCGCCGAAAAAGGCGCAATCTTAATAGATGATGCACAGATTTTAACCTTAATTATCGCATGATCTGGAAATTTCGATCACCATAAAAACCTTGCCGATTTCAACTTTGTCAATAAAAATCGCTCAACACTAGTTATAACGCATCAGAGGGGTTGTCTCACGACAGAGATTAGCTTTCAACATGTAGGAACATTGAAATCAAGACTTTTTCCAAATGCATTGCTTTTTTGATCCTACCTTGGTCAGGAGATAGACGTGAGTGTATCTGCTCTGAGTGCACACAAGTTTCTCTGGTTACCGTTCTGCTCTTTCTTCTTGATTATGCAAAAAACAGGGAGTGACATTACCAGGTCACCAGGACGGATGGCAGCTTCAAAATAAAGTGTGTTATCTCTAACAAACAAAGGAGATGGATTACATTTCATTGTTCATGTTGAGCTCTAAAGCCTTTTCACTATAGATTCCATCTCCTGCAGTCATGTTAGTGCAATTGGAAGAGCTAAGAATGCAGAGCTGATATGCTAATCACTGCTGTAGAACCATTGACAGCCCAACTAGGTGAGGAGCTGTAAATCTGAAGTTGCCTGTGGCTCTATGAAACAACATAGCGAGACAACCCCTTTAAGAACTGAGCAAATGAGCATAAAAATATAAATTGCTGGGAGAAAAGATTATGGTACATTAGTTTATTTATTAAAATCTCTCCTTATTCTGAGCTTTGGAGTCCAGATGGTGGTCCAAATCAGTGGCTGACAGCTATCTATGCATGTATGCTCATACCAGGAATTCTGACACTTTTTGAGTAAAATCACCTACTGGATTTCATAGCCAAAAGTGAGCACTGAGCATAGTTTGCATTCCATCCTCAGATTTAAAGAGAGCCTTCCACCAAAAAATACACTGGAATCTACTGACATTATATTATAAAAAAGAGAAACTGAGCAAAATCTTTTACAGTGGGTTGTAAAAGTATTCATACCACTTAAACTGTTCCTCATTTTTAAAAGTTATAGCCACAAACTTAAGTGCATTTTATTGATATTTTATGTGATAGAGTAACACAAAGTAATTTGTATTTGTGTAGTGTAAAAAAAATGGTATGTGCTTTTCCAAAATTTTGGAAATAAAAAAACTGAAAAGACCGGGGCCCCTTAGACTCTAGTATGGTCTGCATCTATACCATCATTGCTTGCGGTAGCCCAGAGGATCAACATATGCCCAGTGTCCACTGTGTCATTCCTAACTGACCCACGCCACCATAACACAATTAAGTTATGTGTAATAATGAGAATTGACACAGGGAAAAAAGTATTGAACACAAGAGAGGTGCAAAAAGCCATTTAAAGTCATGACACGAGCTGAAATCCGACTTAGAAAGTAATCCAGCCACTTAGTGTAAAATAATATTTTGGTGCTTTCACACAGAGTGTTATTTGGTGCGTTTTTTTGTGCAGAAATGTACAAAAATTGCTGTGCCTTGTTTGTAAGGCCGAAAAAGATGTCCATCCAGTTCAGCCTATTGTGCTATAGTTTGGATCCAGAAGAAAGCAAAAACCCCCATGAGGTAGAAGTCAATTGTTCTCATTTTAGTGTAAAAATTCCTTCCAACACTAATCTGGCAATCAGAATAAATCCTGGGATCAACAACCGTTCTTCAGAATCCTAACAAGTCACTATGACTTATATTATTACATTCTAAATGCATCCAGACCCTTTTTGGACTTTGTTAATAAATTCAGCATGACATGTTCCTCTGGCAGAGACTTCCACAGTCTCACTGCTTTTACAGTAAAGACCCCCTTTCTATGTTTATGTAGAAGCTTCCTTTCCTCAATACATATAGGATGCCCTCTTGTTCTAGATACAACACAAGGTATAAATAGATCTTGGGAGAGATCTCTATGTTGACCTTTAACCCCTTAATGTTGCATCCAGTTTTGGCCTTTCTGAAAGAGCCCCATTTTTGAAATCTGACATGTCACTTTATGTGAGAACAACGTTTTGACATTTTTACCTATATATGTTATTCAGGGACTGTTAATCTGACATAATAAAACAAGGGAGATGAATTGCCCTTAGGTTGTCCGTAAACATAGGGCTAATATACATAGAACTCTAAGGGAGAACAACGCTTTTTTCCCCATTGGAGGAAACAGTCTAGCCCCCTCCACTTGAGCCAATCAGAGAAAGAGCTCCTCTCTCCATAGAACATAATGGAGATAGTCGCTCAGATCCTGATTGGTTCTCGCAGACATCAGAAGTTAACATGTAGTTTTTGTTGCTCCCTTCAGGACTGATGGATACGAATTCCCCTCACCTTCTATACACCAATCAGACACAAGACTCTATTTGCATAGAACAAAAAGGAACAAGTAGTTCAAATCCTGATTGGTGGAAAGCACCCCATAGTCTCGAATAGCTCATTGGCTGGAATAGTCCAGCCTACTAATTTTATTCTAAGCTATGTTATTTGAATTTTACCGCCTTGTTTCTGATTGGTTATATAGACTCTCATAGAGAATAATGGATCTACATCGCTAGAATAGTAATTGGAGGAACAAACTGAATAATAAGAGCTTAGTCTCAATTTTAAATATATGGTCTTTCACAGTTTTTCGTATAAAACGTCTCCTGATGTGGTTCCAGGATCTATAGTGGGATCTTGGCCCTCAGCTCAGTTCTTTCCAGCTGGTGCTAACATTACCTTGTCAGGCTGCGTTCCCACTTCAGTTATTTGGTCAGTTTTGCCCCGTAACTGCCCAGAGAAGTTAAGTGAGAAGCGATTCTAAGAGCGGCGCCAGTCATCTGCGTGTCATACTAAATCACAGCATTGTATGAAGACCAAACCACTCTCCCTATGCATATTTGAGCATAGCACAATGTTCTACAACACCCTACAGGCTCTCTGCAGCCAGGAAAAAAGCTGTTTTTAATGTGATGCAAATTAATTCGAAACAAAACAAATTTTGGGGAAAAATTTGGCTAATCGGCCGAATCGAATTTTTGAGAAATTCGCTCATCTCTAATCGTTATCTTCTGATAGCCACAATTTTTTTATTTTTTTGTATACAGAGCAGTGTGAAGACTTTTTGCGGGAAGAACTGACATTTTAATTGGTACAACTTCGGAGTTTATATGATTTTTTGATTGCTTTTTATTCCATTTTATGTGCTGCGGGATGAATAAAAATCGCAATTCTGTGATTTTTTTTTTTTATGGCATTCATCTTACGGGTTAATTAACATGACAGATTTATAGGGTAGGTTGTTATGTATGCACCGATACCAAATATGCATACTTTATTTATTTTTTGGCGTTTGTAAAGGGGAAAAGAGCAGTGTATGCGTTTTTATTTTATTTTTCGTGTTTATGTTTTACTTTTTGTTTAACTTTTTTTTACTTTTCCCCATAGGGGATTTGTATCAGTCATTCTCAGATCACTGATACAATAGAGATCAGTACACAGCATTGCTGATGTATATTGGCAGTCACCATGTCCGGCAATGTCCACAATGCAATACGGGGCATGGTGATGTCACAGACAGCCTGGAAGTGTTTCTTAAACTGCCGGGGCTGTCCAGAGAGGAGACAGCAGCGGTGCGCAACGATGGAGGCAGGAGAATCTCCCTCCTTCTGCCCTTGTCTTAGCTGTGGTGATTTAATACAATGTGGCAGCTAAGGGGCTAATCACCCACGGCCGGTGCGCACTTCGGCCACAGGTGATGCAACAGCTGATCACATGACGCTCCACTTGTGAGCTCCCAAGATCTCCATAATGTACCCATATGTCAAATTGCGGGAACTCCTTCCTGACCATGATGTATGGGTATGTCAAATGTCGTTAAGGTGTTAACATATTTAAACATATTTATTATGAAGACCCCCACCCCCGAAGCCGTCTTTTTTCTCTAAACTAAATAACCATAATTTTGCTAATCTTTCTAGGTTTTGTAGTCAACCAGTCCTTTTATTACTGTCGTTGTCCGCCTTCAAACTTGTTCAAGTTCTACAATGTCTTTCCTGTGCACTGGTGACTTCTTTTAACGGACATAGATTATGCTCCAATAAATACCATCGAAAAATGAGTGCTGTACTTGTCAAATGATTTTATTGTATTTGAAAGGTGTACTTCAGCACGTAAGCATATCCTTGCACTTAATTTTTGGACATTTATGGTTTAATTTCTTTTACAGTGTAGATTGGATGAGTTGTTATTGACATCTGATGAGAATTTCATGTTAATAGCACCTTTAGAAATATGTCTGCTTAGGAAATTGGTGATGTGTTCAGTACTTATTTCATCCACGTACATGTAGCTAAGTAACATTATTATGAACATTTACTTCTTTCAGTGCATAGGTCATGATGGAAGTTGCGTATCATAAGCTGGCTTGGTGGATATACAAAGTGTGTGATAGGCTTTCTGCACACATATTCCTCATTGCTGTCAAGGGTAAAATAGGTGAAAGTGTAACGTGATTGAAAACATGGCAGCATTGTGAAACTGCAAAGCATCATGTGCTGTTGATGTGAAAGTGGACTGACTCGGTACAGTGTAGTAGTTCACTGCTAAAATGAACCAAGGGGCTACTAGAAGTGTGTCTAAAAAAACAGTTAAGCAATCCTTATTGAGTATAAGGCTCTAAATAAGACGGATGGTCACTGCATCTCTGCTAATGAAAAGCATCCACAGGGGATAAAGGCAAGTGTTCTGTGCATCCCCTGAGGATGTTGTGTGTCAGTGAAACATGTTGGAAAGACAAGGATGATTATGTTTTAAAGTAGTTGACATATTTTTTGACAATGATAATTCCCCAGTTATCCATGGTCATGGAGACTCAGAGCAAAACTTTTCAGATATGAGTAATTTGGTCTTTCATGTGGGGTCATAAAAAGTATTAGAAAATCTAGAATATAGGGTATTAATGTTTTTTCAACTTGGGGGCAAGATATCTCAAGCAGCAATTGCAGTCAAACTAAGCAACAGTGGTGAACTCCAGTTAGAAGAAACATTGTTGCGAATTAAGGGCGACATGTCAGAAAAGAGGCGCCGCCATGCCAGTTTTAAGGCACATAGCTAGCATATTTTAGGAGCATAACTTAGGCACATTCAAATGTGCTGTGCCTAATGCAAACTGCATCTAGTTTTGGTGTATGATTGTACATACATATATAAAGGGCTGCAACAGTGTTTTGGTGCAAAATCCAACAAAAATACTGTACAGCTGAAATCTGACTTGTCGCCCTAAATTTTTAACATAGTAATACAGCAACAATTGTTCTGAGGTTGAATAGATATATTACTTGTACAGAGGGAAGGTCCTTCAGGCTGCTATTATAATTGTATTGAGTAAGATCAGTAAATCCCAGGCAAGAGTAAGCTTGGGATTAATAAACTACTTTAGTAGCAGTTTTGATGCAAGTTTATGTGACAGTTACAACAATCTATAGGCTGAAAGTATCTTACTCCATGCTCTTTTCTGGAAGATATTGTGGTTTCTCCAGGCTCCATTTTAAAAAAATCTTACAAACTGAGTTATGTATTAACCACTGCAACATCAAGCACCAGTAGCGATGAGGATCAGCAGCCTGAGATTCCACAGATCAGATTGAGGGCGACGAGAAATGGGGGTTTTGGCAGCGGCACATAACATCCTGGTTCAGCGTCTGTATAGAAAGGCATGTACATATTACTTTGGTGTTATTTTAAATGATGTTCTCATATGTAGTCAAATGAAGTTAATTAGTAAAATCCTGTACTTTTCATTGCCCATATAGGCTGCAGAAAGGCGTCGCTACTGGGTCTACCCAATCGATAAGCTGAGATACAGCAGAGGCCACATTGATCAATTATATGCAGAGATAAGAAGGTAACACACAAATATATATATATATATATATATATATATATATATATATATATATATATATATATATATATATATATATATATAAATACACACAGACATACATATAAATAAATATACAGTTGAAACCAGAAGTTTATGTACACTATATAAAAAGACACATATGCATGTTTTTCTCACTTTCTGATATGACATTAGAATAAACTTTACCCATTTTAATTCAATTAAGATTACCAAAATTATTTATATTTGTCTAATACCAGAATAATGAGAGGGAGAATTTTTTAAGGCATATTTATTATTTTTTCAAAGTCAAAAGTTTACATACATTTCATTAGCATTTGGTAGCATTGCCCTTAAACTGTATGACTTGGGTCAAACATTTTGGATATCCTTCCACAAGCTTCTCACAATAGTTGGTAGGAATTTTGGCCCATTCCTCCTGACAGATGTAACCGAGTCATGTTTGTAGGTCTTCTTGCTCACACCTGCCTTTTCATTTTTGCTCATAAATTTTCATTAGATCATGATGAATGAGATCATAGCTTTGTGATGGCCACTCCAAAACATTGACCTGGTTATTCTTAAGCCAATTTGTAACCAGTTTGGCAATATGCTGCAAGTCATTGTACATTTGGAAGACCCATTTCTGCCCAAGCTTTAACTTCCTGGCTGATTTCTTGAGATGTTGCTTCAGTTTTGCCACATAGGGGGACATGTATGATCGGAGTTTTCACTGATTTTCTGGCGTATAATGTGCCTCTCTGTGCCGGCTCCGCTGTCGGACGCACCTCCCCTATGTGTTAGGCGCATTAGGCAAAAACTTCGCCAATTTCTAATGCGCCTAACATAAAGGGGTGTGCTGTGGGCGTTCTGGGGTGGGATGCACCACATTCGAAAACACCGACGCATGTATGAATGCGGGTCGGCAAAGTAAGGCACATTTCAGCTCCAACAGGCAGACCAATTTCAATTTGGTCTGTCTGTTGAAGGCGTCAACGTTTTCCCCGCATGTATGAGCGCACTTTGGCGCCGCCATACATCAGGTGCAGTTTTCACAGAAAAACCTGTGAACACAGTCGCTTCGATGCGCCAATCTTTATACATGTCCCCCATAATCTTCATTCCTCATAATGCCATCTATTTTGTGAAGTGCACCAGTCCCTCCTGCAGCAAAACAACCCCACAACATGATGCTGCCACCCCCTTGTTTCACAGTTGGGAAGGTGTTCATAGGCTTCTAAGCTTCTAACTTTTTCCTCCAAAAAATGGCCAAACAGTTCAATTTTAATGTCAGCAGTCTTTTGCTTTTGTTCTTGGGTTAATATGCACATGTTGGACCAAAGCACATTAATCTCTGGGACACAGTACCCATCTCCTTCCTGAGTGGTATGATGGATGTACATTCCCATCTTGTTTATACTTGCATTTAATTGTTGTAAAATAATAGGCCCCTTTCAGTATCTTAAATTGTACCCAAGGATGATCCAGACTTGTGCAAGTCCACAATTCTCTTCTGAATTCTTTAGACTTTCCATGGTTTACACGGTGTGTCTTAAAAATTTAAACTTTTAATAAAAAAAGATCAAGACAAAAAAACCAAAAAAAACGCATCTAGTTAACCTAGATAAAATATTGTTACTAAGATGGCGAATTTCTCAAAAATTCGATTCGGTCATTTCACCGAATTTTCCGAAAAAAATTTTGTTTCTTTCCGAATTACTTAGCACAAATCGCTTTAAAAAGCACTATTTCCGGCTGCACAGAGCCCAGGGTGCGTAGAACTTTGTGCCATGCTTAAATATAAAGGGGGAGTTTGGTTTTGGGTCTTCATACAATGTTTGTTTTAGTATGACCCCCAATGACTGCCCGCCCTCTTAAATCCTTCACTAAAAATTCCCGGGGCCTTAAGGGGGCAAAACTGACCAAAAACGAAACGGGAAGTAGCCGAAAAGTCTCCAGAAAAATCGGAAAAAAACAAGCTGAGAGCCAGGGCAACTTTAATGACAGAGGTGGAGGTGCCCGGGGGAAGCCACACAGCAGAGGTCGGGGCGTGGCACAATGAAATTCTGGGGGGGAAAAAACAGGGGGAACCACAAAGGGCAAAATGACTGAGAGCGGGGTCACGGCGGCAGCAGCAAGAGTCAGGCAGTGGCACAATCTTTATGGTCAAAACAGGAGAAGCCATAGAGGGGGCACAATGATGAGAGCGGGGGCATGGGGGCGCAGAAAGAGGTCAGGCAGGGGCACAATAAATTTCTGGAGGTGGCAAAACATTTTAGGCACGAGTGGCACAATCACACAGTGTGGAGGTCAAAAGCAGCACCTGGGGTCAGTCAGGGCAAAAAGACATTCTGGGGGTGGCAAAACAAAATTAGGCCACGAGGGGCACAATCACACAGTGGGGGTCACAACAAAAGCAGTATGGGGTCAGGCATGGCACAATGAATCTGGGGTGGCAAAACAGGAGGAACCCACAGAGTGGCACAATGACTGAAGCAAGGTCACGGCGGCAGCAACATGGGGTCAGGCAGTGGCACAATGACATTCTGGAGGTGGCAAAAAGTATTAGCCACAGAGGGGGCACAATCACAAGTGTGGAGTCACGGCGCAGATATGAGGTCAGGCAGTGGCCAATGACATTCGGGAGGGGGCAAAACAGTATTAGGACAGAGGGGGAAACAATGATCGGGGTTTGGGGGTCACGACAGCAGCACATGAGATCAGCAGTGGCACAATGACTTCGGAGGGGGGCAAAACAGTGTTAGGCCACAGAGTGGCACAATCACACAGTGTGGGGGCCACAGCACAGCATGAGATCGGGGCAGGGGCCCCAAGACTTTCTGGAGGGGCTAAACATATTGGGGCCACGAGTGGCACAATGATACAGTGGGGAGGCCCAAAACGCAGCAGCATGAGATCAGGCAAGGGCACAAGACATTCGGGGGTGGCAAAACAGGAGGAAGCCCAGAGTGGCACAATGACGAGAGGGGAGGCACGGCGGCAGCAACAGGGGTCAGCAGGGCACAATGACCCAGTGTGGAGGACATGGCGCAGCCACAGCACAGCAGAGGTCAGACTGGCACAATGAAACATTGGATGTCACGGCCAGCAACACAGCACACTAGGTCAAGAGGGGCACAATGACAGAGTTTTGAGGTGGGGAATACCAGTCCCTGAAAAGGGGGTGGTACAGATGGAGAAACGTCAGCAGATGTGTGCATCAGGGGGGTGGGCGGCATCAGAATAGGGGGCTGAGGCAGGTATTTGAACCCAGACGACCCTAAGGCAGGGGTTAGAAACCTGGCCGAGTGCTTCTCCACGCAAACTGGGCAATTGCGGCCAACACCCATTTTGGGCTCCCTGTATTCAGCATCTTCTAACTGAGGGGGCAAGGAGTGCTGTCCAAGGGGGCCAAAACCCTTGTTCAGGACGCTCCAGGTCCCTGCTGCTGCTGCTGTTTGCTGGCGATTTGCCCCCCCTCACTAGGCGGGTGAAGGAAGTGCTCACAGTGATCCAAACTTAGGTTACTACATGGAGCGGTACTGCTCCTACCTCCCCACCCCCCCAGCACCGGGCAGTAGTACTGAGTGCTGGGGAAACCCCCCCCGGTAAACCCTTTCAGAGGAGGACATCCCGCACATAGGCACGCCAACTATTAGGAGGATTTCCCATAGTATTTGAGTTGTCTTCCTCTCAAAGCGGGAAAAAGCTCCCATTTGGACCGGTAGCGAGGGTCCAAATGGGGTGGAGAGCCAAAGTCATCCCTCTGCCGGGACGACTATTCGGCTGTCACTAGCCAGGCAAATAAGCTGCTGCGGGCCATCTCACAAGTGACCCGGGGGGGCTCCCGCCTCCTTTCCCACTGTATACTGCCAGGGGTGCTGGGGGTCATCTGCCTCGTTTTCCTCACCCCAAACCACCTCCTCCACTGCTCCTGCCCTCCTCTCTTGTCCCTGGGTAAAAATCCACTCATTTAACCAACAATGCTTTTGCTCCAAAATCCTCCCCCTCCTCCTTTCAGTCCCCCCGGACCAAAGTGGGCCCCGAGATGTAGTCGCCACGTCTCCAGTCCCCTCCCGACAGATTTTTTAGCATCTGTTTCCCGGGCATGAACATGGAAAGATTTTATTCTCCCGTAGTTTCCGCGACTGACAAATAAGTCGCCCCCCTTGAATGGCCCAAAAAACGGGGAGGTTCACGCAGAGCTGCCACTGAGACATCAAAGTTACACAGGGGAGTATTCTGTCTGCTTTGGGTCATCAAATATCGTTAAAGGCCTTCTCTTTCATACAGCGGTCCAACATGTGCAGGCTGGAATTTCCCGCGGTGGAAAAATCGCATCAAGTGTGTTGGGGGAGGCCCCTTTTGCCGCTGCAACTCAGGGGGGTTTTTCCTGGGTTTGTACGAAAGGATAAAATGATGCACAGTTTTTCCCGGGGCCTTTTCAGAAAGTTCTGAAACGGTGGAAGACTTCAGGAACCTTTTCACAACCAGATTGAACCGTGGCCATGCAGGGCCCCATGGACCATCCCTCCTCGGTGCAACGCGGACACCATGTTTCCCCCATTGTCCGCACCATGGTTCCGATTAGCAGTTGGCGCGGAAAAGCCACACAACGATTTCTTGCGCATACGCGGACAGTTCCTCCCCTTGGACTTTGTTCGCCGAGGCAAGCCAGGTGAAACTGCGTGACACCGTGTGCCCCACACAGTGGGGATATGGGGCAGTACTTTTGAGGCGAGATGGTGGTGGTGGGAGGAGGGGGAGGCGGGCATTGGCGCGGTGCGCATTTTGACAAAGTGGGGGAAAACGGCTCTCCGTCCAAGTTGTTTTGGGGGTGCCTGGGGTGGAAGCACATTCCCCAGGGGGGCCGTAAAGGACAGTACGGCCCTGACCGTAGTTACAGCTCCAACGCTGCGCTGCCGTGCACCTTGGAACAAACCGATAAGCTCAAGGACTGACCCACCTTTTTCTACATATTTATGAAGTGCTGGACTCCCCCCCCTTTTTGGAAAAAAATTACGGGGTTTGGGAAATCTCCATCTTTGGCTCGGGACAAGCCCTTAGTCTCTGAACGGGGCAGAGTCCCCCATTTGGGAAAAGGGGGGGACTGCAGAAACCCAAAAACTGGACAGGAGCCCCGGGCACGCTGCAACCTTTGGGTGGTTGGACGCTACTGTTGCTTTTTCAACGCCTCGCTGAACGACTGCTGGGGCCAAGTGCGGGGCAGGGGCACTGGGCCGGGGGATGATGTCAAAGAAAACACTCCCTTCGCGAGGTGGTGGAGCCCCACTGCTGCAATGGGGAGCGTGCCACTGGGCGCTGCTGCTGCTGTTGCTGCGGCGGGAGATGGACCACCACATCTGACCACGTTTTCTCCCCGGCCCCCGGGGTGGTACGCGCATGGTTGAAGCAGGGGCCTGGTGCCAACATTAGCTCCCTGGCCACCCTTCACTTTCTGCCCCAGATTCTAATATACCCATTTGCTCCTCCGGGTCTTAGCAAAGAACTGCCACCCGCCAGTACGGTTTTACCGGGAACGTCCGCATGAGGACTACTGCCCCCTGCCTCGCTGAGCCCCTTTTCCGCTACTTTCTTGGGCCTGTGAAGCGGGTTTTTTACCCGTGGGCCCCTTGGCTCCCGACCCCCACACTGCTGCTATCCGCGACTCACACCACATGACCCACTTTCTGCGCCTGCTGCCTGACCCCAACTGACGCCCCTTCTCCTACGATGATGAAGCCCCTTTCCTCGCCGGCTCCCCAAATGCGGTCGGCTACTCATCATCTATTTTGGTTTCATCGACTGCTGTCCCATCACCGGTCTTGGTATGTCGAGGCTGACCTCTCACAACATACCTCCCAGCCACTCTCCACATCTATCTTTGCCGCCTACTGCAAGAAGCAGGGAATATTGGGGCCCCTTTCTTTCACTGCAAGTAGCTGCGAGGGCCCCTTCTAAAATTTTTCACCTCGCATTTTATGGCGCTGAGCCCAACCACAAGTAGATCCCTGGCTAGGAAAAGGATGGGACAGAGGCGGGCTGGGACAGTGAGGGCCGCTACCCCTCCCGGGGCCCGCCAACTAATGTTTGTCTGAGGGTTTCCCCCCCCACTCTTGGTGGGGTTGTCAGAGTCATCTGGAGGGAAAAGGATGACCTAGTCAACCAATCAAGAACCCCTTGGGTTGCTGAACAACACACGGCCGCTAGATGACAGCGGGAGTTGGGGGGGGCCCCACCGAGTGACTCCTGCAACTCCCCTTGCTGGCTGCACCTGGGGGCGTTCCAGGGAAAGTTTTTTTCCCCTGCCCCCGCAGGGCAGAGCCTTTTTCCCCCTCCCTGTCTGACATACTGTTTGTTTTTAAAACGTACAGACACGTTTGATGATGATATCTGCATATGATAAATATACACCCTTTTTGACCCAAATGACCCAGTAACAACTTGGGTAACCCCTTTTTAAATTGGCTCCACAATGGGCAGGAAAAATTACTTGATGTTGTTTAAAAAACACGTGTGTTTTTTCTAAATTTAAAAACACAAAAAGGCTTAAAATTTAACCCCTTTGGGGAATGAATTAGGGTACAGGAAAAAGTATATATTTTTGGGGTTGAAAAAGACGGTTTATTTTTGTCACACACCAGCAAAAAAACCTTAATTAACCCCCGGATTTAAATTTTCGCCAAAAAAATTTAGCCCCACAAACTAGTAGCTTTGTAGCGTGTTACAATTGCGTGTTTTCCTACGCCACACAACAAGAGATACAGTTGTAAATAACCTTTGCTTGTAAAATTTGGGCTACGGGGAAAAATTTTTTAATTTTTTGGGGTTTTTGGGAAAAAGACGGTTTTTTTGGGGCAGCAAACCAGCAAAAAAAACGTTTAAATTAACCCCTGGATGAAAAATTGCCCCAAAAGAATTGGCCCCCACAAAAAGTACTTTGTAGGGGGTGTTCCCAATTGCGGGGTTTTCCCTACGCCACACAACAAGAATACAGTTGTAAAAACCTTTGCTTGTGAATTAGCTACGGGAAAAAATTTTATATATTTTGGCGTTGAAAAAGGGGTTTTCCCTTGGGGTCAGCACAGCGAAAAAACAAAAACTTAATTAACCTCGGATGTAAATTGCGCCCAAAAAAAATTGACCCCCAAACAAAAAATTTACCCTTTTGGGTACGTGTTAAAATTTGCGTTTTTCCCTACGCCACACAACAAGAGATACATTTTGTAATTAACCTTTGCTTGTAAATTGGGCTAAAAGGAAAAAATTTTATATATTTTGGCGTTAAAAAAGACTTTTTCTTGGGGTCAGCACACCACAAAACAACATTTAAATTTAAACCCCCTGGTTTAAAAATTGCCCAAAAAAATTGACCCCCACAAAATAGAAATTTTGGGTAGCTTTTTTACAATTGCGTGTTTTCTCCCCAAAACACAACAATAGATACTTTTGTAATTAACCTTTGCTTTTTAATTAGGCTCCCGGGAAAAATTTATATATTGGGGGGCGTTGAAAAAAAACCGGTTTTTATTTTTGCCCACACACCACCAAAACAACGCTTAATTAACCCCTGGATTTAAATTGCGCTATAAAAATTGAGCAGCCCAAAAAATTGAACGGTTTTTTGGGAATTGTAAAAACGCGTTTTTTAAATGAATACAACAGGAACGGGCTTAAAACCCACTTGGATATTGAATGTATATGCGCGCAGTGGACCCAACTGGATTTCAGATCCAATACCCCAAAAAAAATTAGAAAAAATTTTAAATATTTTTCATATTTTGTAAGGCTAAAAAAGACAAGTGGGCCCATCAAGTTCAGCCTTTTTTTCCAAAGGGTTTTTTTATCCAGAGGAAGGAAAAAACCCCACAAGAGGTAAAAGGGCCTTTGCCCCTCTTTTTCGGGGGAAAAATTTTCCTTCCTGACTCCAATCTGGAAAATCAAAAAATCCCGGATCAAGGACCTCTCTCCTGAACCTAGCCCCAACTAAAATTTTGTTTATATTATTACGCTCCAGAAATGCACCCAAAACCCCTTTTTTTTTAAACCCGGGTTATTAAAATTACCTTGACCAGTCCCCTGGCAGAAAATTTTCCCATAGTCCTCACGCCTTACAGTAAAAACCCCTTTCTATGTTTATGTAGAAACTTTCGTTTCTTTAACGTAAAGGTGCCCCCCTTGTTTAAAATACAGCCCTGTGTATAAATAAAATTTTTGGGAGAGATCTCTATATTACCTTTGATTTTATTTTTAAAAATATTTTTTAAATCCCCCCAAGCCGTCTTTTTTCTAAACTAAATAACCCCAATCTTGCCAATCTTTCTGGTTTTGGGGGAAGTACCTTTCCCGTCCTTTTATTATTTTTGGTTTCCCGCCTTTTTACCTGTTCAAGCTCCACAATGTCTTTCCGTGCACTGGTGGCCCAAAAAGGACACAATTTCCATGTGTGGGGCTTAAACCCGTGACTTGTATAATGGGGGAATAAGGGTTTTCTCATGTGCATCTATGCCCCTTTTAAGGGAAACCCCCTGAAACCTAATTTTCTTTGGCTGCTGCTGCCTGACATGGCTGCTACAGTGAAGGTTTTCTGTCCACCGGGTTTCCCCAAGGGGGGCCTTCCCAGGGCAATTTTTCCCCTGTTTTTCCCTTTAACTGTAAACAAGTAATGGGGTTTCTCTTCCCCATTTGCAAAGACCTGCAAATTTTTCAGTGGTTTAAACCCATCTGCCATTTCCCCGCCCCCGGGCTCCCCAAATTACCAATCCCTTTTTTAATAAATTTTTATCCTCTAATTGTGTTGATTACTTTAAAAGAGCTTAGTATCGTCGCCCAAAAATCGATATTTTTACGTTTTTCCCTGTTAAGATATTTAAAGAAAAAGTTTAATAGGATAGGGCCCAATACTGACCCTTTTGGTACCCCACTAGAACAAAAGATCCATTTTGATTTTGGGACCTTAAATTTCTACCCTTTGTTTTCTAAACAGTGACCCGTTAAATTAAACCCCCTGCACCCCCAAAATTTTTCCCCCCCCTCCCAACCTTCTCATTTATTACCAACCTTTTATGTGGCACCGTATCAAATGCTTTAAAAAATCTAGATATATGATATCCATCCCCACCCCCATCCAGTCTAACACTGACTTTCCCCAAAAGAAAACGATGGGGATTAGTCTACAGGGCCCCATCCTTCATAAACCCATGCTGGAACGGGGGTTATACATTTATTTTTTATGAATACCCCAATAGCATCCTGGGGAAAACCCCCCAAAAATTTTAAACCCACAAAAAGGTTAAACTTACTGGCCTATAGTTTCCTGGGGCACTTTTTTTACCCCTTTTTTTTTAAAATTGGGAAACCAAAATTTGCTATGGCCCCCAAAACTTTGGACATACCCCATTATTAGACAGGCCCTGAATATTAAAAATAGGGGCCCAACTATGACATCAAAATTTAAATCTCTTACACACGTGGGGGGTATGCCCCCTGGGCCGGGGATTTGGGCTATTTTAATCTTCCTAAGACGGAGTGCACTTCTTTCCCGGGGTTTAACAAAAACTTTTTTAAATTTTAGTTTACCACACCTCTGTTCAACAGGAAGGGCATCCTCCTCGGTTTAAAAACAGGGGAGAAAAAAGTGGGTTTAAAAACGTTTTCTTTTTTTTCAAACGGGCCCCTAAATGTCCTCCCCCCCAGATTTTTTAAAGGGCCAACATTTTTCCCTTTTAATCTTTTTTCATTTTATAAGTTAAAAAATATTTTGGGGGTTAGTGTTTCTTTCTATAGCAAAATTTTCTTTTCCCTCTCCCCTTTGCTTCCTTTATCTTTTTTTTACAAAACTTTATTTTTTTCCCTAACTTCCCTTTGGGCCCCACTTTCCCCTGTTTTAGGAGGGGAAACGCTTTCTTTTTTTTTTTTATTGCCCCCCCCCTTTTACATCCCGGGGGGGCCACATTGGGTTTTTCCCCGTTTTAATTTTTTTTTTTACCAAAAAAGGTAGTACCTCTCACATGGAGCCTAGGGGGTTTTTTTAAAAAAACCCCTTTAGTATTAGTTCTGCCCTTTAAACACATTGTCCCATCAAAAAACGTTTAGGGGGCCCCCCTAAAAAAAAAAAAATTACCTTTTAAAATTTTATGGTTTTTTTTTGGCTCCTGGACAAAAAACCTATTAAGGAAAAGAACAAAAAAAAAGAACAGTCCTCTGAACAAGCTGAACACCCCCCAAAAACCCTATAAAAAAAATCAATTCCTGCAAGAGCTAACAGCCGGGGGGAAAAAAAACACCTTCCCTGAAAAAGCACAGTTTAGAGGGGTGTGACTCCTGGCCGCCCCCCGGGAAATTATATAGTGGGGGGTGACGTCACAGAATCCCCCCGGGCCCCTGATTGGCTTCAAACTCTGCAAATGTCCCGGGAGGCCCATCCCCTTTTTTTTCCCAAAAATACCAAAAAACCCCACAAATGTAGTTTGGGGAAGAAATAACAATTTCCTCCAAAAGCCACTAGCAAACAAACTACCATGAGGAAAAAATGGCCTTAAAACATAACTTTTAATATAGATAGCTAAAAAAAGCATATTAATGCAAAACACTGCAAACCTCAAAAAACCATATACAGTATTGGGAGACCAGTGGGTGTGTACGTATCCCTATAAAGCCCTAAAGGGGGAACTATTGAGCCCTGACCTATATATACAAACAGGACAATCGCCCTGATAAGGGCGGTCCTGGCAGGAGCCTGACCCTGCAAACAAACTTACCCTAAGGTATATCCTATTGGTCCAATCCCAACATGAACATGTTTCAATCCACAATAGAGGATCTCATCAGGGGAGAATACAAAAGCACAAAGAACATAGGGCAAAACAGTACAGCTAAGTTATAGCAAGTACATTGGAAAGCACAAGATACCTCAAGTGGCTATATTGTGTATACTCACTGAACCCAATAGCATCAAATAAACACGATGCAAACTGGGTGCATGGACGAGGCCACAGAGGTGACAAGCAGGCATCAATAGATGTACATACAGATCCTGCAAGGCAATGGTGCCGCAGGAGCGTCCCACACCCTGTAAAGGTGTCCCAGCAGTGGCTGAGTGAAGGAGACCTCTTGTCACCTCTGTGGCCTCGTCCATGCACCCAGTTTGCGTCGTGTTTATTTGATGCTATTGGGTTCAGTGAGTATACACAATATAGCCACTTGAGGTATCTTGTGCTTTTCAATGTACTTGCTATAACTTAGCTGTACTGTTTTGCCCTATGTTCTTTGTGCTTTTGTATTCTCCCCTGATGAGATCCTCTATTGTGGATTGAAACATGTTCATGTTGGGATTGGACCAATAGGATATACCTTAGGGTAAGTTTGTTTGCAGGGTCAGGCTCCTGCCAGGACCGCCCTTATCAGGGCGATTGTCCTGTTTGTATATATAGGTCAGGGCTCAATAGTTCCCCCTTTAGGGCTTTATAGGGATACGTACACACCCACTGGTCTCCCAATACTATATATGGTTTTTTGAGGTTTGCAGTGTTTTGCATTAATATGCTTTTTTAGCTATCTATATTAAAAGTTATGTTTTAAGGCCATTTTTTCCTCATTGTAGTTTGTATGCCCTTCTTCCTCCCAGAGTGCTTTGCCCCATGTAGGGCCATGTGCTCGCAGCCATTTTATCAATCAAAAGCAGACTTCGTTCACCCGAAGTACCCCAAAGTTCGACTTCGTTCCGAACCGAAGTTTTCCTGAAATTCTAAACGAATTCCACTTCGTTAGAATCAATTCGCCCATCTCTAAGTGTTACACTTTACTATCATTTAGGTTTAATAAAGATGTGTTTTTCGGTTCTATGTCTTGCTCTTTTTTTTTACATAATGTTAGTTATTGATGAAGTACAGTAATTGTTTGGTATGAATTTCTTTTCTTTTTTTTCGGTGTGTGTATGCCTTTTCCTTATAACTTTATGAGATTGACAATTCTAGCATTTCACAGACTGGTTGAGATTGTGGGGCCACACCTTTGAAGACAGGACACTGTGATGCAGTCAGCCATCATTCCTTCGGACATATTGGTAATAACTTTACGGTACATATATTTTTTCTTTATTATTTGATTTCTAGGTTAAAATAGTCACATGTCATCTTCTTTGTGTAGTGATCACAATAGTCTGTGTACCTCTGTAAATGTTTCTTTTTTTTTTGGGCAATTGGTGAGAGCTACATATCATTGCACCTGAAGTTCATGTGGAGAAGAACAATGTCAGAAACATTGTGGTGGAAACATGTGATATGATCTAGCAGCATTTACAGCCGATAGTGATGCCAAGCCGCACCCCGGAGATGTGGCAAGATATCGCCAAAGGTTATCAATCTGTGGCCAATTTCCCTAACTGAATTGGTGCCGTCGATGGTAAGCACATACGTGTGCGGCAGCCACCGCGATCAGGAAGCATATTTTATAATTCTAAGAAATATTTTTCTGTGGTCCTGATGAGGGTGGCTGCTGTACCCTTCAATTTTGTGGCACCTATTGCAGTACAGGGGACTCCAGGGCGCTGCTGACATCTGATTTCAGTCGTACAGTACTGCAAAATCAGCTTACACGGCCTCCTCCAAGACCACTTCCCCAGACCCCTGTTCTAGTTCCATTTGTGTTGGTCGCAGATGAGGCATTTCCTTTGATGACCAACATGCTGCGGCCATTCCCTCAAAGGGCACTGGATGTGTGGAGGCGGGTATTCAATGCCAGGTAAAGCCGTGCGAGAAAAGTCGTCGAATTTGCCTTTGGAATTTTGACAAATAAGTGGAGGGTCTTCATGGGTGCATTGCAGTTGAAGGAGGACAATGTGGATCTGGTCATAAAAGCTTCCTGTGTCCTACATAATTATGTCCGTGATTACGAGTCAAGCATGGATATAGATGTGGGCAAGGAGTCAGTTTTTGAAGACTGCCCACTGACCTTTCCCACAGGGTGTCCTTCTGATTCTGCAGTGCATGTGAGAGAAACCTTCATGAGCTATTTCATGAGTCCCGAAGGTGCAGTTCTGTGGCAATTTGCCTGCCTCCATGGTGATAGCTCTCTCCAGCACTGGTAGATGACACTGGTTGTATGTCTGGCTGCACTACATTAACATCTGTGTATTGTGTGGCCCCCATTATAGCTCAAAACTTTCAATCGACAAACAGACCTCTCATTCTTTTTTACTGTTAATCTGTTTGACATTTGTTTATTACAAATTAAAATAGTTACCATATATACTCGAGTATAAGCCGAGTTTTTCAGCCCAAAAAATGGGCTGAAAAATCCCCCCTCGGCTTATACTCGAGTCACTGTCGGAACTCGGGCGCTGCGATGGCCCGGGCGCCGACAGGGACGCTGCAGTTATATGCGACTCCTCAGGGAGCGCATATCACGGTATCCCGAGTGAGCGCACAGTGTCCGGGCGCTGCGCTGGCCCTGGCACTGTCTGCGATCTCTTCACCTCTATGCGCTCCGGAGGAGTCGCATATAGGTGGAGAGATACCACTGCAGGGCACAGAGCGAGCGCTCCGTGCTCCGCAGTGGCCTCCGGGCCTGATGACGTCACCCGCCTGTGCCGGGAAGATGCTGGAGAGCGCGCGGGGACCGGACAGCGAGGAGGTGGAGCGTGCCCGGGAGACGGAGCAGCGGGGAGCCAGGTAAGTGATTGTTTTTTTATTTAAGAAGTCTGCCTATGCCTGCCTAGGGGGACTGTACCTGGCTATAACCTACCTAGGGGGACTGTACCTGCCAATAACCTACCTAGGGGGACTGTACCTGGCTGAAACCTACATAGGGGGACTGTACATGCCTATAACTTGCCTATGGGGGACTGTACCTGGCTATAACCTACCTAGTGGGACTGTACCTGCCTATGCCTGCCTAGGGGGAGTGTACCTGCCTATAACTTGCCTATGGGGGACTGTACCTGGCTATAACCTACCTAGGGGGACTGTACCTGCCTATAACTTGCCTATGGGGGACTTTACCTGGCTATAACCTACCTAGGGGGACTGTACCTGGCTATAACCTACCTAGGGGGACTGTACCTGCCTATAACTTGCCTATGGGGGACTGAACCTGCATATACCCTCCATAGGGGCACTTAACCTGCCTAAAACCTCCCTAGGGGGACTGATACCTGCCTATAACCTACCTAGGTGACTGTACCTGCCTATGCCTGCCTAGGGGGACTGTACTGGCGATAACCTACCTAGGGGGACTGTACCTGGCTATAACCTACCTAGGGGGACTGAAACTGCCTATAACCTACCTAGGGGGACTGTACCTGCCTATAACCTACCTAGGGGGACTGTACCTGCCTATAACATACATAGGGGGACTGTACCTGCCTATAACTTGCCTATGGGGGCAATTTACCTGCCTATAGCCTGCCTATGGGGACATATAGCTTCCTATACCTGCCTATAACAACCTATACCTGCCTATAACCTGCCTATGGAGGACATTAAACTGCCTATACCAGCATATCTGCCTATGGGGGACAGTAAACTGCCTATACCAGCCTATACCTGCCTATGGGGGACATTAAACTGCCTATACCCCGCCTATACCTGCCTATGGGGGACATTAAACTGCCCATGTAATTTTATTGGTATCTATTTTTATTTTTAAAATTCACTAGTAGCCGCTGCGTTTTCCACCCTAGGCTTATACTCGAGTCATAACTTTTACTAGACTATCTAAAATTATACAATCTAAACCCCTATAGATTACCACTACATACCTAGATGATACAGCATACTGTGTACTATCCGTCAGTGGAGTATTCGCCCCGATAAAGGACGGCTCCGCTTTTATGACAGATAATATCACTATATACGTGTATAAACACCTTACATCCCAGCTATCCCGACGCGTTTCCCCCGTACAGTTTTAGGGTTCATCAGGGGATTCAAAAAACTCTCGCTGTGGAATAAGAGTACGCTATATACAACGCATATACAACCTGTCTTCAATACATATACCTCCTATTCAAATTCAATAGGGAGACTGATACTTAGCTTAGATGCTGTCAGGTATAAGAATGATACTCCCCGCAGCTCCTTTGGTATGCTGGCACCCTCTTATCCTGGGTGATATATTGGTTTAAATCCTCTGTTCATATAGAATTTGCAGTATTTCTTATACTCGAGTCAATAAGCTTTCCCGGTTTTTGTGGCAAAAGTAGGTGCCTCGGCTTATACTCGGGTCGACTTATACTCGAGTATATACGGTATCTTGATAATTTTTTTTCTTTATTTCAATTCTTATGTGATGGATTTATATCTGTTGTCAAACAACTTTCCTATTATTTGTTTGTAGAAATAATTGTCCAATAGCCAAAAAGAAATGGACAGTCAAGCGGAAACAACAACATTTAGAATTTAGGGAGACATGTATGAAGGAAGGTGAAAGTGAATTGTCGAGTCTCGTTTTGAGCGTATAATGCGTCTGAATGT
This sequence comes from Phyllomedusa bahiana, assembly GCA_025379985.1. Lineage (NCBI taxonomy): Eukaryota > Metazoa > Chordata > Amphibia > Anura > Hylidae > Phyllomedusa > Phyllomedusa bahiana. Next base: position 21,833 of record JAODAL010015804.1, read on the forward strand.
ATAAAAGTGGTTTATGTGCGATTATAAATGGCTTCGAAAGTTCAACACGCCTTGTCTGTGTGTTTGGCGTATTACGAAACTTAGGTGTATTAATAATGCGCCAAACATGTATAAAGGCTATAGATAGGCTGGAAATAAAACATCTTGCTTGGTGGACCACAGGTCCTGTGGTGTGCTGGCTCTTGCTGTATGTAGAGTAAAGGGTGAGAGCAGCAAAAATACATTTCAAATTTCATGTAGTAAAAATAAAACATTGTAAAATCTGAACAACAGCATCAGTGGGTTATTCAATGTAAAATTAGTTTTAGATTCTATTACATTTCAAGGCATATTATAGGAGATTTTTATTTTTTTGGGATAATATATTTGTATATTAATTTTATATGATTTTTTAAATTAAATTTAAATAATAAAATTTTATATAGTTTGATAATTCTCATAAATTACTTTTTATTATTGCACTGGTGTAAGTAAAAGAATAGGGGCTTTTTTTCCCTCTGGAAAATCTAACTCCATTTCGCTAGGCAAACTTTGAATGGTCGCCTTTTGAGCGTATTCGCCTAGTTTTCCCCGAGCCCAAATTTTTTGTGTCAAATATTTAGGGGGGGCGAATTGATTTAACGAAGGGGGGGAATTCTTTTTAAAATTTTGGGAAAACTTGTTTTTGAAGAAGTCGAGTTTTGGGGAAATTTCTGGGAAGAAGTGTTTTTTAATTGATAAAAAGGGGCTGCGAGACATGGCGTTACATGGGGCAAAAAACGTCGGGAGGAAAGAGGGCGTAGCCCTTAAAACATGTGCAAGATGAGCCAATCGAGACGGGGGTTTCTGTGACGTAAATGCCTATAAAAGTCCGGGGGGCGACGCTGGGGCTCATATGCTTCATGTATGGTGGGAAAGGGTGCTGCGCGGCTCTTATAATATCTCAACTAAAAAACTATTTTTACAACGTTTTTTGGGGGGGTCACAGTTGTCCAGGCATTTTTTTGTTTAAATTTTGTTTTGGGGGGTATTGGGAACTGAATTCCCGTGTGCGCCCAAAGGGCGCGGGCTTTTTAAATTTTTAAAATGCTTCTGCTCATTTCTTCACCCAAATTGAATATTAAAGGGGTTTCAAAGCTTTTCCCTGATGTTTTATTTAAAAAAACAGGGTTTTTACAATCCCAAAATTTAATTTTTTTTGGTTGGTCATTTTTTTTGCGCATTTAGAACGGGGGGGTTAATTTAAAAGTTTGTTCTGCTGTTGTGGCCTAAAAAAAATGTTCTTTTTCAAAGCCAAGTAGAATTTTCCCTGTAGCAAAATTCAAACTAAAAGTCAAATTACAAGTTTTTGTGTTGTGTCCGTAAAAATACAGGGCTTTTTTAAAGAGTACAAAGCGTTTAAATTTTTGGGTTTCCCCATTTTTTTGCGAAATTTTTGATCCGGGGGTTTAAATTAAGCGTTGTTCTGCGTTGGGTCACTAAAAGAAATTTTCTTTTTCCCACAAAAGAACCATTTTCCCTGTAGCATAATTATATCTAAAGGGTTATTTAAGCCTGTTTGTGTTTTATATTCAGTTTAATAACAGTGTTTTTTAAACGTCACATAACAAGTAAATTTTTCCTGGCCTTTGTGGAGCGCAATTTATACCAAGGGTTACCCCAAAAATTTTTTACTTGGTTCATTTGGAGTCAAAAAACAGGGGTGTATTTATCTATATGATATCTTCATCAAACGTGTCTGTACATTTTGAACTAACAGTATGTCGATGAGAGGTGGGAGGCTCTTCTCCCGCGGTGGCAGTGGCAAAAACATTCCTGGAGCAGGCCTGGTGCAGTACAGCAAGGGGGCGTCGCAGGGGGTCACTCCGGGGGAGGCCACAACTACCGCTGTCATCTAGCGGCTGTGTGTTGTTCAACAACCCAATGGTTCTTGATTGGTTGACTAGGTCATCCACTTCCTCCCAGATGACATCTGACAAACCCAGCCAAGAGTCGGTGGGAACGTCAGACACAACCCTTAGTTTGCATGGCCCAGGAGCGGGTCAGCGGCCCTCACCTGTCCTCAACCCGCCTCTGTCCCATCCGGTTCCCTCAGCCAGAGATCTACTATGTGGTCTGGGCTCAGCGCCACTATATAGCGAGGATGAACAATTTGAGGAGGGCAGTCAGCAGCTACTTGGTAGCAAAGAAATGGGGCCAATATCCCCTGCTTCTTGGAGAGTAAGGAGAGTGACATGGGAGGTCATGTTGTGAAGGGTCAGCCTCTGCATACCAAGACCGGTGATGAGGACAGCAGTGACGATGAAACACAAATAGATGATGATGTAGCCGACCGCACTTGGGAGCCGGGTGAAGCAAGGGCTTCATCATCGTCAGGAGAAGAGGGCGTCAGCTTGCGCGTCAGGCAGCGGCGCAGCCAGCAAGTGGGTTGTGTGGTCATGAGTCAGCAGGGTAGCAGCAGTATGACGTCGGGAGCCAAGTGCCCATGGGGTAGAAAACCCGCTTCGCAGATCCAAGAAATTAGCGGCACAGGGGCTCAGCGAGGCAGCGGCGGAAGTAGTCACTCAGTACGGAGCGTTGGCGGTAAAATCAGATAATCGGCGGTGTGGCAGTTCTTTGCTAAGACACCGGAGGAGCCGAATATGGGTATATGTAGAATCTGTGGGCAGAAAGTGAAGCGTGGCCAGGGAGCTAACGATGGCATCATGGCCCTGCGTCAACACATGCAACGTCACCATCCGGTGGCCTGGGAGAAACGTGGCTCAGATGTGGTGGTCCATCCTGCTGCTGCAGCAACATCAGCAGCAGCGCCCAGTGGCACGCATGCCATTGCAGGCAGTCAAGGCTCCACCACCTCTGCAGATGGGAGCTGTTTCTCTTCGCCATCATCTCCCGGTCCAGATGCTCCTGCTCCTCGCTACTCATGGCGCCAGCAGTCGTTCAGCGAGGTGATTGCAAAGAGAAAACAGTATACGTCCAACCATCCTAAGATGCAGAAGTTGACTGTGCCCCTGTCCAAGTTGTTGGTACTGCAGTCCTTCCCTTCCCAAGTGGTGGACTCTGCACTGTTCAGAGAACTAATGGCTTGTGCCGAGCCGAGATGGAGCGTTCCAAGCTGTAATTTATTTTCCAAAAAGGCAGTACCAGCACTTCATAAATATGTAGAACAGAAGGTGGGCCAGTCCTTGAGCTTATTGGTTTGTTCCAAGGTGCACGGCAGCGTGGATGTCTGAAGCTGTAACTACAGTCAGGGCCAGTACATGTCCTTTACGGCCCAATGGGCGAATGTGCACCGAGGATGGATGGTCCATGCGCCCTGCATGGCGCACCTGTTCAATCTGGTTGTTAAAAGGTTCCTGAAGTCTTCCACCGATTTTCAGAAGATTCTGAAAATGGCCAGGAAACTGTGCATGCACTTCATCCATTCCTACAAAGCCAGGAACACCCTCCTCGAGTTGCAGTGGCAGAACGGCCTCCCCCGACACACTCTGATACGTGATGTTTCCACCCATTGGACTTCCAGCCTGCACATGTTGGACCGACTGTATGAACAGAGAAAGGCCATTAACGATTTTTTGATGATCCAGGCGGACAGGAGTAGTGTTGAGCGATTTTTATCGACAAAGTTGAAATCGGCAAGGTTTTTATGGTGATCAAAATTTCCAGATCATACGATAATTAAGGTTAAAATCTGTGCATCAATTATTTAAGATCACGCCTTTTCGGCGCTTCCTGTAATTTTGGTGGCCAGCAAATCAGATTACAGAATAGAGCAGGGTGAGATGTGTGAGCGACGTCATGACTGGGATGTGTATGGTTGCGATTGGCTGGAGAAATTACATGACCTCGTTTTACATAGAACAGCGTTTCCTGTTTCAGCCTCAGTGTCTCTCAGCGTCTCATAGGGATAGGACGCGGTTCTGCTGGGGCCCAAAAACAGCTCAGCGAAATTAGTCTATTTCTGCAAAGAGAAACCTCTACTATTAGCTGTGATCCCTCCAATTTAGTTAGATTAGAGATTTGAAGACTTTATGTAGTTAGCTAGAGAATTTTAAAGCAGCATCTACCGCTGTAAATTCACGGCAGTGGGAGCGGGGTGGGGGGATCCCGCGGGTGAAAAACAGACAAGCTCTATCTATAAAGAACACTGGAATAAAATTCACCAAGACTTAGTGTAGACATTGTAGTGGAAAATCTTTATTATTAACAGTTTGCTATTGAAATATTTCCTGAGATATGGGCAGCCTGAACTTATATTGGATAAACATCATTTTAGTAACTGCAGGTCTCTTTGTTAGCTGCAAAACTCCACTTTTATTATCAGTATACATTTTTAGATAGGTGTTCAATTTTTACCCCAATACACCTGTGACTGTTGATATATCCACCTTTCACTTAAATTACAATCCAGCAATCTTGTAGTCAGCACAGGTTGTTTGTTGCAAAAATACTGTGTATCGTACGAAAACATCACAGTTACGTGTTTTGACTTTTGCGCACCCAGACTGTTCATTGATGCAGCATCTACTGTAAATCTTAAACCGCAATTCTATATTCACCACAGGTGAATTGAAAGGTGCAAAAAATACCGTTTATTATATCAAAACATAACAGTTACGTGTTTTTTGACTTTTGCACACCCAGCACTGTTCATTGACGCAGCATCTACTTAAATCTTAAAACAGCAATTCTATATTCACCACAGGTGAATTTAAAGGTGCAAAAAATACCGTTTATTATATCAAAACATAACATTTACGTGTTTTTTGACTTTTGCGCACCCAGCACTGTTCATTGACGCAGCATCTACGTAAATCTTAAAAACAGCAATTCTATATTCACCACAGGTGAATTGAAAGGTGCAAAAAATACCGTTTATTATATCAAAACATAACAGTTACGTGTTTTTTGACTTTTGCACACCCAGCACTTTTCATTGACGCAGCATCTACGTAAATCTTAAAAACCCAAGCAATTCTATATTCACCCACAGGTGAATTGAAAGGTGTAAAAAATATCGTTTATTATACCAAACATAACAGATACGTGTTTTTTGGACTTTTGCCCATTTCCAGATTTGTTGATAGACACCTTGCAGTTAAATTTGAATCCAGAAATTTTTGTTTTGATTAGAGGGATTTGAGAATAGCTGTGATTTGCCGTCTTTTAATAAGAGACTTTCCAAAACTATTCCATACCTTCTCAAATTTTTATATTTCTGAACATGGAGCGAAATGCAGGTGGTAAGCGAGCAAAGAGGGGGGTAGCACAGGGAGGTAGAGGTACGAGAGAAGGTGCTCCTTCCAGTGCTGGCGACAACACGCATGCCAGCGGATCGTCAGTTGCAGGACCGTCAGGCCTGTCATCGCTGGGTTAGGGCCCTGTGAATCAAAGTAACGAACATCGTCGCCAATCTGTCCTTCAGTGGTTAATGCAACCTTCATCTAGCAGTCTTACCTCCTCATCCTCGCAGTCCACGGCCACACCTGTCGTCATCAGCATCATCAGCATCCGCCCAACCTGAAGCAGCCCAAAGGTCAACTCGTGTACCCACCACTGTGGATAATCCATTGTCTGAAGACCTCTTTGATGACAAAATGCGGTTGGGGTCAGAAGGTATATTAAAAGATCAAGAGGATGATGTAGTCTGCTCTGACGCCCAGTTACTGATGCCATCAGAGGAGGTGAAGGAAGCCGGTCAATCGGCAAAAATCCGGGGGTCGGCAACGCCTTGCAGTGGCCCCTTTGCTTGTAGCCCGCAGCTTCTGGATGCAGAAAGTCAGGACGACCAAGTCACCTGGTTGATGATGATGATGATGACGACATTTGGGGATCCATCCTGGTCTTTTCTGCAAAATTTTGCTTGCGAGCGCTTCATCAGTGGACAAGGAGGAAGACGATGGGTAGTGTCAATACGGTCCCGCCACAAAACGGGAGAGGGCGTTCTCAGATCTCCGCTGATATTTTTCCGCCAGCCATGGTCAGCGCAAACCCGCTCCTCGCTTATCGCCGTCAAAAAGGTCCAGACCTCTCAAGCCGGGGCCTTCTTTGAGCACGCCGCTGCTTCACCCAGCGATGTCATATCCCCGCCTTTGCCGTAAACGCATAAGTAGAGGCAAGAACCTTAAAGTGGTTAACCACCACCAACATGTCTAGTCACATGCAGCGAATGCATGAGTTGAAATGGAGGGAACACTTGGCCAAAAAAGGCCAGACCGACCGGGCCTCCAACCACTTTCACACCCTTGGTCTCCTCCTCCTCCTCCTCCTCCACCACCAAGCGTTCCTCAGCTGCCCATGTCTCTCGGAGTCATGATCAGGGATCAGCCTCCGCTTCAGCCTCCACCGTCGCCCAGTACCACCAGCACCACCAGAGACCCATCCTACCTTTCTCCTTCCGCCAGTTTGACGACCTCACGCCGAAACAGCGCCAGTCTAGCAGCCAGATTGCTGTCTTCCAGGTTTGGGAGCAGAAGAACACTTTAAACCCAAACCATCCCAAAGCCAAAAGCCTGAATGTCGGCTTTGGGCCAGGCTTTTTGGCTTTGGAAATGTTGCCTTTCCGTCTGGTGGACACAGATGGGTTCTGCCACGTCATGGCCCTCGTCTGCCCCCAATACCAGATGCCGAGCAGGCATTTCTTTGCCAGAAAGCCGTCCCTGCCCTGGCCAGCCACGTGTCATCTAAAATTTCAAGCGTGTTGTCGGGCATCTGTGTCCGGAAAAGTCCATCTCACCACCCGACACATGGACTAGTAAGCACGGCCAAGGCCGCTATAATCTCTGTGACAGCTCACTGGGGAGCTGGGTGGATGTTTTCTGGGGGTGACGGTGGCTCTCAGGCTCGGCACACGCTCGTCAGCTCGGCCTCCCCGTCAACCGTCTCATTTTTGACGTGGCAACCAGCGGGAATTTCCACCCCCCCACATGCTCCAGCGATTGTGGCAGCAGCGCAATGCCATTACGCAGTACGAAGTGACACATGGCCTAAACAAGCAGCGGTACGGACCTCGGGGTGTTGAACCACCGGGGAGTGGAGGCAGGTGAAAGAGCTCTGCACCATCCTTGCCAGTTTTTTAAGAAGCCACCAAAATGGTCAGTGCGGACAATGCCCTTGTCAGCATGAGCATTGTGGGAATCTTAGTTCTGGAACATCGTTGGACACTCTGAAACAACAGGTCCCGCCAGCGACGGAGGAGGAGACGGACACAGATCCCGGGACAGGGAGCCTTTCTCTCCGTCAAAATCCACAAGGCCCGACAGTTTTCACAATTTCATGGGTTTTCATTAATCAGTGGTTCGGGCCCAAAGGGGCTAGTGCAAGGTGGCGCATCAGCTCTCAGGGTGCATCATCTCAGGCAAGTCAGGGCTGTGTTGAAGCTGTGCCGGAGGCAGCGGAGGAGGAGGAGGAGGAGGAGGAGGAGGAGGAGGAGGAGGAGGTATTCCTAGACACCGATGTTACCGACGTCCCTGCCTTGGAAAGAGGTTGGCGCGAATTTGAGGCGGAGGAGGAAGATGAGGAAGATCAGTTTGCTAGTGCCCCTCGACCCAGAGGCTTGGGAAATCAAGGCTCCATCTCTCACATGAGTGCTTGGATGCTCCATTTCCTCCAACATGATCCTCACATTAAGGCCATCAAAATGAACAACAGTTACTGGGGGGCCATCCTCCTGGATCCCCGGTACAAAACAAAAATCAGTACTTTCTTTCCACCCACCCAAATAGAGAGTAAAATGCAGGAAATTGAACCTTGCTGATTGATCAACGGGAGACATCTGTTGCGTCTGCTTCACGTTCCCAAATGTCACGGTGGAACAAATCAGCGACGTGACCGCAGAAGAGTGCCAAGTAGTCATAGCGGCAGCAGGCAAGGTGGCAGAAGCCTAATGGTGACCTCTGGCAATCTTTGTTTACCACCTCCCCAACGCATGCAATGCAGGGCACACATCCAACACACAGAGCTCAGCTTAAGATCAGGGTGCACGACTATCTGCGTCTCAACACCGATGTTTTGGCATGTGTTCCGGACCCAATAGACTTCTGGGTATCCAACTTGGACGAATGGCCCGAGCTGGTTCATCACGCCATAGAGGTGTTTGTCCTCCCCAGCAGCCAGCGTCATATCTGAGCGGACCTTCAGCACAGCTGGAGGAGTCATTACAGACAAAACGCATCCGGCTTTCCACAATAATGTGGATCTTTTGACTTTCATCAAGATGAATCAGGCATGGATCTCTGATAAATGTTGTGGCCCCAATTGCCGAGGTCACCGATTAGTTGCCAGCTACTTCACATTCTTTTCAAACAGAAATGGTCCTCTTGAAAACTTTTTTTAAAATGATCATTTCTTACTGCAATTTTTATTCTCTTTCCCAACAGTTCATTTTGCTGGTTTTGCTGTGAGGAGACTGTAAAAGACAGCAAGGTTTCATGACAACACCGTATTCCATTTACTCACTTTATCTTAAGAAGTTTTCGCATTGTCAATGGTTTTGAGGTCATGTTGCTGTGAGATACAGCAATAATCATGGCTTTGGAACAGAAATGTGACTTCTAAGTGGCATTTCTCCCCACAATTTTTAATAGTGGCTGGAAGTCATATTTATAATTTTTGGGGTCATGTAGCTGTGAGATACAGCAATAATCATGGTTCTTTGTAACAGAAATGTGGCTTTTTAAGTGGCATTTCCCCCTCAAAATTTTTTAACCAGTGGCTGAGAAGTAAATTTTTTTAATTTTTTGGGTCATGCTGCTTTGAAATGCAGCAATACTACAGGTCCTATTATAAAAATTTTTTGTTTCTAACAGACATTTGTTTTTTTCACAATTGTCCAAAGTGGCTCAAGGGTCATGCTTTGAATTTTTGGGGCATTTTGCTGGACATGCACTATACTACGGTCCTATTCTAAAAAATGTTTTTTTCTAACAGACATTTGTCTTCACAATTAACCAAAGGCTCAAGGGTCATGCTTGAATTTTTTGGGGCATCTTGCTGTGACATGCAGCTATACTACAGGTCCTATTCTAAAAAATGTTGTTTCTAACAGACATTTGTTCTTCACAATTGACCAAAGGGGCTCAAGGGTCATGCTTTGAATTTTTGGGGGCATTTTGCTGTGACATGCAGCTATACTACAGGTCCTATTCTAAAAAATGTTGTTTCTAACAGACATTTGTTCTTCACAATTGTCAAGAGTGGCTCAAGGGTGATGGTGCTGTCAGAAACAGGAAAAGGTAGGACACTTTTATTGGACAAATATTGCAAAAAGACTTGTTTTTGCAAGATCTTTAACATAGCTGTCAATCCCTGTATTGAGACAACCCATTAATACAATGAAAAAAAGAGAAACAAAGACATTTGGGGGAATTCCATCCTATTTTAAAAATGTGTTTTCTAGAATTAAAGTACTAAAAAACTTGCATGTACAAAATAGCTGTTAAAAAAATTCCTCTGAGTTGTACAAGGGAGGTACAGGAAAACTTGACCAGATGTAGGTTATTCAGAGGACATGGAGTATGGAGCACGGACAGAGAACAAAGTACAGAGACCATTTCCTCCAGCACGTTGAGTAAAATGAGAAAAAAAATGCCAAGAGAAAGGGCACCACAGGGCGTTTTAAACCCCCAGTACTTCCAAGTGAAGCTCACTTGGTCCACACTCATACGGAGGGGCAAGCGCTACCCAGGTATTGACTTTGTACAGAGGAAGGCTGGAGTTCTCACACTTCCGCTTCCGCACTCTGATTCAGCCCCGACAGTTTTCCCTTGCCCGCGTTTATCAGGGCATTTTAACCTGCGTTTTAATAAGACGGACCGCCAGCCTGGGCTTTCACCGCACCCACTGTAACTCCGGCCCTGGGTCAGCTGTGGCCCCGCGCAGGTAAGTCAATGTCCAGTGAAACTAAAATGGTGGTTGAAAGACTCCTTTTTTTTCCGGCACTTTTTAAATTGGGGGGGTCATGCAGGTTTGGGGCTCATGCTGTGGCCCAGGACAGGTATAGTCAATGTCCAGTTCAACTAAAATGGTGGTTGATAAACTCCTTTTTCCAGCACTTTTTAAATGTGGGGGTCATGCAGGTTTGGGGCTCATGCTGTGGCCCAGGACCGGGATAGTCAATGTCCATTTCAACTAAAATGGGGGTTGAAAGACTCCTTTTTCCGGCACTTTGTAATGTGGGGGGTCATGCAGGTTTAGGGCTCATGCTGTGGCCCATGACAGGTATAGTCTCTGTCCCCTTACACTAAAATGGTGGTTTAAAGACTCCTTTTTCCGGCACTTTTAAATGTGGGGGTCATGCAGGTTTGGGGCTCATGCTGTGGCCCAGGACAGGTATAGTCAATGTCCAGTGAAACTAAAATGGGGGTTGAAAGACTCCTTTTTCCCCGCACTTTTTAAATGTGGGGGTCATGCAGGTTTGGGGCTCATGCTGTGGCCCAGGACAAGTATATCCCAAAGTCCAGTTTTAACTAAAATGGTGGTTGAAAGACTCCTTTTTCCGGCACTTTTTAAATGTGGGGGGCAGCAGGTTTGGGACTCACGCTGTGGCCCAGGACAGGTATAGTCAATGTCCAGTGAAACTAAAATGGTGGTTGAAAGACCCCCTTTTTCCGGCACTTTTAAATGTGGGGTCATGCAGGTTTGGGGGTCATGCTGTGGGCCCCGGACAGGTATAGTTTAATGTCCAGTTCAACTATAAGGTTGGTTGAAAGACTCCTTTTTCGGTCACTTTTTAAAGGTGGGGGTTTGCAGGTTTGGGGCTCATGCTGTGGCCCAGGACAGGTATAGTCAATGTCCAGTTCAACTAAAATGGTGGTTGAAAGACTCCTTTTTGCGGCACTTTTTAAATGTGGGGGTCATGCAGGTTTGGGGCTCATGCTGTGGCCCAGGACAGGTATAGTTCAATGTCCAGTTCAATAAAATGGTGGTTTAAAAAACTCCTTTTTCCGGGACTTTTAAATGTGGGGGTCAAAGCAGGTTTGGGCTCATGCTGTGGCCCAGGGCAGGTATAGTCAATGTCCAGTGAAATAAAAATGGTGGTTGAAAGACTCCTTTTTCCGGGACTTTTTAGATGTGGGGGGCATGCAGGTTTGGGGCTCATGCTGTGGCCCATGGGCAGGTAAAGTCTTATGTCCAGTTCAAATAAAATGGTGGTTGAAAGACTCCTTTTTCCGGCACTTTTTTAAATGTGGGGTCATGCAGGTTTGGGGCTCATGCTGTGGGCCCCGGACAGGTATAGTCAATGTCCAGTTCAACTAAAATGGTGGTTGAAAGACTCCTTTTTCCGGCACTTTTTAAATTTTGGGGTCATGCAGGTTTTGGGGCTCATGCTGTGGCCCAGGACAAGTATAGTCAATGTCCAGTTCAACTAAAATGGTGGTTGAAAGACTCCTTTTTCCGGCACTTTTTAAATGTGGGGGTCAAGCAGTTTTTGGACTCAAGGTGTGGCCCAGTGGAGGGATAGTCAATGTCAAGTGAAGCTAACATGGTGGTTCAAAGACTCCTTTTTCCGGGACTTTTTAAATGTGGGGTCATGCAGGTTTGGGGCTCATGCTGTGGCCCAGGGGCAGGTATAGTCAATGTCCAGTTCAACTAAAATGGTGGTTGAAAGACTCCTTTTTCCGGCACTTTTTTAAATGTGGGGGTCTTGCAGGTTTGGGCCTCATGCTGTGGCCCAGGACAGGTATAGTCAATGTCCCCGTTTTAACTAAAATTTGGGGGTTGAAAGAAATCCTTTTTCCGGCACTTTTTAAATGTGGGGGTCATGCAGGTTTGGGGGGTCATGCTGTGGCCCAGGACAGGTATAGTCAATGTCCATTTTAACTAAAAGGTTTGGGTTTAAAGACTCCTTTTTCCGGCACTTTTTAAATGTGGGGGTCATGCAGGTTTGGGGCTCATGCTGGGGGCCCAGGACAGTATAGTCCCAATGTCCAAATGAACTAAAATGGTGGTTGAAAGACTCCTTTTTCCGGCACTTTTTAAATGTGGGGGTCATGCAGGTTTGGGGCTCATTTGCCCAGGACAGGTATAGTCAATGTCCAGTGAAACTAAAATGGTGTTGAAAGACTCCCTTTTTTCCCGGGACTTTTTAAATGTGGGGGTCATGCAGGTTTGGGGGCTCATGCTGTGGCCCAGACAGGTATAGTCTATGTCCAGTTCAACTAAAATGGTGGTTGAAGACTCCTTTTTCCGGCACTTTTTTTAAAAGTGGGGGTCATGCAGGTTTGGGGCTCATGCTGTGGCCCGGGGCAGGTATAGTCAATGTCCAGTTCAAACTAAAATGGTGGTTGAAAGACTCCTTTATTCCGCACTTTTTAAATGTGGGGGTCAATGCAGGTTTGGGGCTCATGCTGCGTTCCAGGACAGGGATATTTTAATGTCCAGTTCAAGTAACATGATGGTTCAAATCATACTGCCTTCTGGCACTTTTTAACTTGTGGGTGATGCAGGTTTTTTAAAGGGGGCAGGCTGTGGTACAAGACAGGGATAGTAAATGGTCTGTGACTTTTTTTCTGTGACTTTTATAACCTAAGTGTGTTGCCTAAGATGTAGCACATATCCATTTGACTGTTGTGGATGTTAATTTCAGCTTCTCCAGCCTTGATTGGGTGTAATAATGAAAGTGTTGTTGCTCTCCCATAGACTTTAATGGTCATCGCGCATAATCGATGCTCACTATCGAAAAACCTTATCAATAGCGTCCGACTATCGACTAACGATCGATCTCGATAGCCAAACCCAAACGCTCAAAAACTAGACAGGATATTCCCCTGTGTAACTTTGATGTCAGCCAGTGCAGCTCATGCATGACACCTGCCATTTGTTGAGGCCATTCGAGGAGGCAACGTTATTTGTCAGTCACCAGGACTACGTAATTAATAACGTCATTCCACTGCTTCATGTTCTGGAACAGATGCTGAAAAATCTGTCTGAGCAGGGGACTGGAGACGTGGCAACTACATCTTGCGGCCACGTGAGTCCGGTGGGGACTGAAATGGAGAGGAGGAGGACATTGGAGCAGAAGCATTGTCTGGTGAAATGAGTGGATTTTCTACCCAGGTGACAAGAGAGGAGGAGCAGGAGCAGCTGGAGGAGGTTGATGAAGATGAGGAAGACGAGGCAGATGACCCGCAAGCACCGTGGCAGTATAAAATTGGAGGATGGAGGCAGGGAGCCCCTCGGAGTCACTTGTGCAGATGGCCCGCAGCATGCTGATTTGCCTGGCTAGTGACAGCCGAATAGCTGCTGAGAGGGAGGACAAACTCAAATACTATAGGGAAATCCTCCGTAGTCAGTTGGCCGCTGCCTATGTGCGGCATCATCCCTCCTCTGACAGGTCTGACGGGGGGTTTTTCTTCAGCGCTTACGTACTACTCCGGGCTGCGGGGAAGGTGGGGGTTAGGAGCAGTACCAGCTCCATCAGCAGAAACCCCAAAGTCTGGAGTCACTGATGAGCAGCTTCCTTCACCCGCCTAGTGAGGAGGGATGTCGCCAGCAGCAGCAGCAGGACCTCGAGCAGACCCTGAACCAACAGGTGGTGGCTTACTTGGACAGCACTCTTCCACCCCAGTTAGAAGATTCGCTGGACTACTGGGCAGCCAAACTGGATGTGTGGCCGCAACTTGCCAAGTTTGCAGTGGAGAAGCTGTCCTGCCCGGCCATTAGTGTGGCATCAGAGAGGGTGTTCAGTGCGGCGGGGCCATCGTTACCCCAAGGAGAACCCACTTGTCCATGGGAAATGTGGAACGACTGACCTTTGTCAAGATGAATCAGGCGTGGATCGGCCAGGATTTCCACACACCAATGCCTTAGGCGTCAGACTACATCAGCCATGACGCCTCACCCAAACTGTGAGAAATGAGTCTGGGTTCAAACTACCTGCCTCAGCCACTATTCTGATGCCGCCACCCGCCTGATGCCACACATCTGCTGCCAGTTTCTCCATCTGCCTACCACCATCTTTACCGAGGCTGGTGTTGCCACCCACCTCCACTCTCTGTCATTGTGCCACTCTATGACCTCATGCTGCTGTTGCTGGTGCCGTGACATCCACACTGTGTCATTGTGCCACTCTCTGACCTCATGCTGTTGCTGCCATTACCTCCACTCTCTGTTATTGTGCCACTCTGTGGCCTACTACTGTTTTGCCACCTCCAGAATTTCATTGTGCCACTGTCTGACCTCATGCTGCTGCTGTGGCTGCTGGCGTGACCTCCACACTGAGTCATTTTGCCACTTTGGGGCCTACTCCTGTTTTTGCCACCTCCAGAATTTCATTTTGCCACTCTCTGACCTTATGCTGCTGCTTCCGTGACCTCCACTCGCTGTCATTGTTCCACTCTGTGGCCTACAACTCTTTTGCCACCTCCAGGATGTCATTGTGCCACTGCCTGACCTCATGCTGCTGCTGTGGCTGCTGCCGTGACCTCCACACTCTGTCATTGTGCCACTGTCTGACCTCATGCTGCTGCTGTGGCTGCTGCCGGGACCTCCACACTGAGTCATTGTGCCACGCGGTGGCCTACTCCGGTGTGTGCCACCTCCAGAATTTCATTGTGCCACTGTCTGACCTCATGCTGCTGCTGTGGCTGCTGCCGTGACCTACACAATGTGTCACTGATGTTGCCACCTGAGCCCTCCGCCTTTTTTTTTCCAGCTTTCGCTGCCATGACTTTATCAGGCTACATTCCTGCTTGAGTTTTTTCGTCAGTTTTGCCCTCTTAAGTGCCCAGGAAATTTTATAGTGAAGCGATTCTAAGAGCGGCGGCAGTCATATGCGTGTCATACTAAAACACAACATTGTATGAACCAAGCTCCCTCTGCATATTTAAGCATGGCACAATGTTCTACAGCACCCTGCAGGCTCTGTGCAGCCTGGAAATAGCTGTTTTTAACGCGATTCGTCCCGAAGCAATTCGGACCGAAACAAATTTTGTCGGGAGATTCGGCAAAGTCACTGATTCGAATTTTTGAGAACTTCGCCCATCTCTACTAATATTATGAGTGTGGTGCGCCATGTGCACGCCCCCAGAATGTTAGGCACATCAAAAAGTGTTGAGATTTGCGATCAATGCGCCTAACTCATATGTTTGACTCATTACACTTCACAGCCTGCTCATGTTTGGCGCATTTTACACCAGAAAAGGGTGAAAAACCCTGTCGTACATGTCTCCCTCATTTTTTTTTCTTTCTCTCTGTTTCTCATTCTCATAGAGAGAAACATAAAACTTAAATTTGTAGTTCTATATTTAGTTATTTCTGATCTACTGTTCAAAATTGTTCTTTTGGCCCTTTATTAAAACAAAAAAAGTTTTAGACAGTTGTGTTGCACCGTTGTGTATGTGTTTGTGTGTATACAGATAGATAGATAGATAGATAGATAGATAGATAGATAGATAGATAGATAGATAGATGGATGTATAACCAACAAAATATTTTAAATTATGTATAATTGTGAATCTATATTATAATTAAGTAAAAATTTTATTTCTATTACAATTCCTTATACATATGTAATTGACATATGTAAGTATATTCTAGAATATCTTGAAATAAGATAGGAGCCAGTAGAAAACCTATTTGTTCTACTTCATACTACTGATCTAAGAACTTTTCTATCAGTAGTGTGAAAAAAGAATGAATATGTTGAATATGTTGACCATAGCAACCAATCATAGCTCTCCGTTTATTTTTTATAAAATACTATAGGAAAGGAAAAATGAGCTGTTGTTGGTAGCGAGGGTAAACAGAAACAGTCTTTATTAAAAACAATTTGGAGTAATGAGTAACTACATTTTTGTAATGCATAAATAAGGTTGATGACAAGTTATAAATTAAACACAAATTAATTTATTAAAATATAAATTTTAACATTGATAAAATTGAGACAGGATGAACCTGGTAGGCGATCTTTGGCCAACGGAGGAAGAAGCCCCACTTTGCTACCCTTCACGGTACCACTTGACGAAGCGGTCATCCTCCAATGTAGAAGAAATTATAGTGGGTTAAATTTAACGGTGATTGACAAGTGACTTTTTTAATTATAGCCTTTCCGTATTACCTATTGCATTGCCTGTCCCCACAACCTGTCAGATGTAAAAGGGTACATCAATGCTGTGACCACATGTGGCCACAGACTTGAAATCACCTTTTGGAACTGCAACGTTTTGAAATGAGAGGTGTTGGAATAGGGAATGTGGGTAGAACAGACTAAAAAAGTCAATTCACATCAGCTTGACAACCAATACGACAAAAATAGTAATCTAAAAATTAATTTATGGATGAACCCCTGCTTTCAGGCAAAATACCCGCTCCAGTCCCCCAGGTACAGCACCTCACAGATTTGGGTCCACAATCTATTTTTCTGGATCCGGTTGCTGTCACTCTCGTCCCAAAGCTCTGGGTGGGTATGTACCTATAACAAAAAAAAAAAAAACTAAACAATTTTTTTTTTTTAAAGACCACCACCATAAAACAATACTTGGACATATGTGGCCAAATGTTCTTATGAAAATTAATAATACAGCAGTATGTTTACCAATAATGCTCCAATACAAGCCCTAGGAATGTTTATTTTAAAAACACAAAATATTATAAAAATACAGATAATTTATTTCCTCCTATATGTTTTATATTTGTAGGGTTATCTGTAGTGATGATCAATTGTGTCAGCAATCGTTATCGAGTCGATAGTCAATATCGGCAATTATCATGTCGATAGTCGATAGCCAATTATCGCCGATGACCATTAAAGTCTATAGGAGAGGAACAACAGCTTCATTCTTACACCCAAACAGGTGAGGAGAAGCTGGAATTAATATCCACAACAGTAAACTGGATATGTGCTACATCTTAGGCAACACACTTAGGCAACAAGAAAATTCACAGATTTTTCACTATCCCTGTCCATGAGCATGACCCTTAAAATTGCATATCCCACAAATTAAAAAGTGACAGAAGGCAGTATTATTTGATCCACTATTTTAGTTGAACTGGACATTGACTATCCCTGTCCTGGACTGCAGTATGACCATTAAACCTGCCTGACCCACAGATTAAAAAGTGCCGGGAAAAGGAGTCTTTGAACCACCATTTTAGTTGAACTGGACATTAACTATATCTGTCCTGTACCGCAGAATGACCATTAAACCTGTCTGACCCACAGATTAAAAAGTGCCGGTAAAAGGAGTCTTTGAACCACCATTTTAGTTGAACTGGACATTAACTATACCTGTTCTGGACCGCAACATGACCCTCAAACCTGCATGACCCACAGATTAAAAAGTGCCAGCAGAAAATAGTCTTTAAAGCAGTATTTTAGTAAAATGGACATTGACTATCCATATCCTGTAACGCAGCATGACCCAAAAACCCGCACAGATGGCCTTATGGATCATCAGCAGAAAATTTCGCAATAAAAAATAAACTATATTACAAAAAACTAGTTTTCCAATACTGCTGCTGCTAGAGCTACTGGCCATTCTACTGGTGACATTGTTCCACCAGGACATTAGAAAGTGAAGCAAACGAAACAAATGTCTCCAGTAGGTCAACAAGGCCTGAAAATCCTGCAGTGGGTTGAAGGAAATTACTGATTAAGGTGGGTGAGGCTGTAAACATGGATCACGCAGGTTCAGCTGGCAGGGCCAGACTTACAGTGGGTGTGGTGAGAGCCAGGGCTGGCGTCCGTCAACTATTAACACGCAGGTTCAGTTAGCAGGGCCGGAGTTACAGTGGGTGCGGTGAGAGCCAGGGCTGGCGTCCGTAATCTATCAACACGGCAAAAATGCCCTTATGACGAAGCAACGAAAACAGTCGTGCTGAAGCAGAGTGCAGAAGCGGAAGTGTGAGGTAAGACCTCCAGCCTTCCTCAGTACACAGTCAAGACCTGGGTAACGCTTGAGAAATTTCTGCCTCTACGAGAGCGCTTGCCCCTCCGTATGAGTGCGGACCAATTAAGCTTCGCTTGGAAACGCTGGTGCTTGATGCTCCTGTTCCACCCAGGTGTCCTTTTTCTTTGCTTTCTTTTTCTCATTTTACTCAGAGCTGGAGGAAATTGTCTCTGTTCTTATGGTTACAAATGTGCTCCATATCCTCTACATAACCTATATCTGTTAAAGTCTTTTATCAGTGGTGACTGTACCTCCCTTGTACAAATCAGAGTAATATTTGTATCAGCTATTTTGTACATGCAAGTTTTTTAGTAGTTTAATTCTAGAAAACACATTTGTAAAAAAGGATTGAATCCCACCACATCTTTTATTCTCTTTTTTTTTAAATTGTATTCAAAGGGTTGTCTCACTACAGGGAATGCTAGTTATGTTAAAGATCTTGCAAAAACAGGTAAGTTTGCAATGTGTCCACTAACAGTGTCCTACCTATTCCTGTTTTTGACAGCACCATGTCCCCAAAAATTCAAAACAAGACCCTTCGGCCACTGTTGACAATTGTGAAGAACAAATGTCTGTTAGAAACCACATTTTTAAAATAGGACCTGTAGTAAAGCTGTATTTCACAGCACCTTGCTCCCAAAAATTCCAAACATGACCCTTCGGCCACTGTTGACAATTGTGAAGAACAAATGTATGTTAGAAACTACATTTTTATAATAGGCTCTGTAGTATAGCTGTATTTCACAGCAACATTACCCAAAAATTATAAAAATGACTTCTCAGCCACTGTTAAAAATTGTGAGGGAGAAATGTCACTTAAAATCAACATTTCTGTCCCAAAGGACTTTGATTATAGCTGTATCTCACAGCACCATGACCCCAAAAACCATTGACAGTGCTTACAATTTTCATGAAGTAGTGAGTAAATGGAATACATTTTTTTCATGAAACCATGCACAATTGGTGTCTTTCACAGTCTCCTAACTGCAAAACCAGCAAAATGACCTTTTGGGCACTCAGAATAAAAATTGCAGTAAGAAAGGATCATTTAAAAAATTTTTGCAAGAGGATCATTTCTTTTGAAAGAGGAATGTGACGTAGACCGGAAACTAATCGTTGACCTCGGCAATTGGGGCCACAACATCATCATAGATCCATGCCTGATTCATCTTGATTAAAGTCAAACAATCCACATTATCAGTGGAAAGCCGGATGCGTTTGTCTGTAATGACTCCTCCAGATGTGCTGAAGGTCCGCTCAGATATGACGCTGGCTGCTGGGCAGGACAATACCTCTATGGCGTGGCGAGCAAGCTCAAGCCATTCATCCATTTTTGATACCCAGAAGTCAATTGGGTCTGGAACATATCCAAAAACGTCGGTGTTGAGACGCAGATAGTCGTGCACCACGATCTTTAGCCGGACTCTGTGTGTCGTATGTCTGCCCTGCATTACATGCGTTGGTTTTGTGGTAAATAAGGATTGCCAGAGGTCACCCATTAGGCTTCTGTCATCATGCTCGCTGCTGATGCTGCCGCTATGGCTACTTGGCACTCTACTGCTGTCCCGTTGCTGACATTGTTCCACCGTGACATTTAAAGAACGTGAAGCAGACTCAACAGATGTCTCCAGTTGATCAATGAGCACAGTCTCCATTTCCTGCATTTTAATCTCAATTTGGGTTGGTGGAAGGACAGTGCCGAGTTTCGCTTTCTAACGGGGATTGAGGAGGGTGGCCACCCAGTAACTATTGTTCATTTTGATGGCCATAATGCAAGAATAATGTTGGAGGAAATGGAGCATCCAAGCACTCATGTGAGAGATGGAGCCTTGATTTCCCAAGCCTCGGGGTCGAGGGGCACTAGTAAACTGATCTTCCTCATCTGCCTCCTCCACCTCAAATCCCTCCCAACCTCTTTCCAAGGCAGGAACATCGGTACCGTCAGTGTCCATCCATACCTCATCCTCCTCTTCCACTTCCTCCGCCTCAGCTTCAACATAGCCCTGACTTGCCTCAGATGATGTACCCTGAAAGCTAAGGTGCTGCCTTGCACCAGCCCTAGACCCCAAACCTCCGCCTAACGAAGACCGATAAAGTTGTGAAACTGTTGGGCCATTGAAGTCGACGGAGAGTAGGCTCTGTGTCCGTATCTGTGTCCGTCTCCTCCTCTGTAGCTGATGGGACCTGCTGTTTCAGAGTGTCCAACACTTGTTCCAGAACTAAGATTCCCACAATGCTCATGCTGACAAGGGCATTGTCCACACTGACCATTTTGGTAGCTTCTTCAAAACTCGTAAGGATGGTGCAGAGCTCTTTCACCTGCCTCCACTCTCGGTGGTTCAACACCCCGAGGTCCGCACCACTGCTTGTTAGGCCATGCATCACTTCTTACTGCTTAATGGCATTGCGCTGCTGCCACAATTGCTGGAGCATGTGGAGGGTGGAATTCCAGCGTGTTGCCACGTCAACAATGAGACGGTTGACGGGGATGCTGAGCTGACACTGTAATGCAGCCAGCTGCGATGAAGCAGGGTGCGAACGGCGGACGTGTGAGCTCAGACCTCGTGCCTTCCTCAGCAGGCCGTCCAGTCCCGGGTACCAGTTTAGAAATTTCTGGACGACGAGGTTCATGACATGTGCAAGGCAAGGGATGTGCTCTAGCCTACTGATCTTAAGGGCGGCCAGGAGATTTCGCCCAGTATCACACACCACCTTGCCTGGCACAAGGTTCTTGTCACCTAGCCACTGCTCAGTCTCGTTGTGGAGAGTCCACAGCTCTTGACCAGTGTGTTGACGGTCTCCAAGACATATAAATTTCAACACGGCCTGGTTTCTCTCGCCACGTGATGCTACCCGTGGTCCTTGGGCGAAAGAACCCTGCACCATCCCTGCAGTTTTGAAGAGCGTGCGCCGAGCCTGAGAGCCACTGTCATCATCAGAGACATCCACCAAGCTCACCCAGTGAGCTGTCACAGAGATATAGAGGCCTTGGCCTTGCTTACTAGTCCATGTATCGGTGGTGAGATGGACTTTGCCGGACACAGATGCAGACAACGCGCTTGAGATTTTAGATGACATGTGGCTGACCAGGGCAGGGACGGCTTTTCTGGCAAAGAAATGCCTGCTTGGCATCTGGTATTGGGGCAGGCAAGGGCCATGACGTGGTGGAACCCATCTGTGTCCACCAGACGGAAAGGCAACATTTCCAAGGCCAAAAGCCTGGCAATGCTGACATTCAGGGTTTGGGATGGTTTGGGTTAAAGTGTTTCTTCTGCTCTCAAACCTGGTAAACATAAACAGAAGGCTGGATGCTAAACTGGCCGCTGTACGGCGTTCAGGTGAAACTAGTGGAAGGTGAAGGGGTAGGTTGTGTCTCTGGTGGTGCTGGTTGTACTGGGGCGATGGTGGAGGCTGAGGCAAAGGCTGATCCTTGCTCATGCTGCTGAGGGACATGGGCAGCAGAAGAAGGCTTGGTCTCAGAAGTGGCGGAGGAAGAGGTGGAGGCGGAGACAGAGGGTGTGACAGTGGTTGGAAGCCCAGGACCGGTGTGGCCTTTTTTTCGCCAAGTGTTCCCTCCATTTCAACTCATGCATTTGCTGCACGTGACTAGACATGTTGGTGGTGGGTAAACACTTAAGATTCTTCCCTCTACTGATGCGTTATTGGCAAATACGGCATATGACATCGCTGGGCGAATTTGAGGCTTGATCGAAAAAGGCCCAGGCTTCAGAGGTCCTGGACCTTTTTGACGGCGATAAGAGAGGAGCGGTGTTTCCGCTGCCACCACTGAACATGGCTGGTGGAATAATCTCAGTGGACTTGTGCGACCGCCCTCTCCCTTTTTGAGGCCGGAACCGTACTGACACTACCCCATAGTTTTCCTCCTCGTCCAGCATGCAAGCAAATTCTGCTGAAAAGACCACATTGGATCCGCAATGTAATCATTATCAGCACAGGTGACTTCCTCATCCTGACATTCTACATCCTGGAGTTGTGGGCTACAAGCAACAGGCACTGCAAGGCATTGCCGACCCTTTTGGGATTTGTGGTGACTGACCGGCTTCCTTTTCCTCCTCTGATGACATCAGCAATTGGGCGTCAGAGCAGACTAAATCATCCTCTTTGGCCTCTTGGTCTTTTGAAATGCCTTCTGACCCCAACCACATTGGGTCTTCAGAAAATGGATTATCAACAGTGGTGAGCACATGAGTTGACATTTGTGTTGCCTTCGTTTCATGTTGGACAGATGCTGACGATGATGATGACGACATTTGTGGCCATGACTGGGAGGGCGAGGAGGTAAAACTGCTGAATGCAGGTTACATTAACCACTGAAGAACAGTTTGGCGATGCTGTTCGTTACTGAGATTCATGGAACACCGACCCAGCGATGAAAGGCCTGACGGTACTGCAACCGACGATACGCTGACTTGCGTGTTGTCGCCAGCACTGGAAGGAGCACCTTCTCTCGAACTTCTACTTGTCCTACACCCCTCTTTGCTCGCTTACCACCTGCAGTTCGCTCCATGTTCAGAAAGATAAAAATTGAAAAGGTATGAAACAGTTTTTCACAGTCTCTTATTGAGAAACTGTACTGCAAAGATGGCAAATCATAAGTATTCTTAAATCCCTCTAATTTCCAACAGCCAACTATGATTAGAAACAGAATTGTTTCAATCAAATATCTGTGAAATGCGGTTTGGTGGAAGAACCGTAACACCAAATCAACAGTGTTCTTCCTTCAGTCCCTGGGATTTACAATTGCCCAGTAGGACTAGCAATTGATAGTTTTCAACAAACTATCGTACAAATGCACGATTAGCGCAAAACTTAGACACACTGAGTGAAATAGAACTATTTAAAAGTTATATGGATTACATATGGTGGTTTTGGCACCACTGACAACAGGCGGCAGTTACTATGAAATATCTGTAACCCAATTTGCGTACAAGTGGACTATTGGCAAAAAACTGGGATACACAGACAGAATGGAAATGCAAAAACAAATGGGACAATTTCACCTCAGGTGGGAGGTTTGCTGGACCCAAAGTGTTAAAAAAATAGCTATTTCCATGTGAGTTCATGACAGGAGAGACTAGGCTGCACAATATACACCCTCCGTTCTGACCCCCCCCCCCCTCCCCACAGGGCCGCCATCAGAAATTTCAGGGCCCCATACAGCTGAAGCACCTTGCCCCCCCCATTAAACCCCGCCCCCCAGCAACCCGATCGCCCCGCCCCCAGCAAAAAAAAAAAAAAAAAACGGCCTCATACAGTGTGCAAAAAAGAATTGTATGGTGTAGTACACCGTACCAAGAGAGTCACATATCTGTCTGTCTGTCTCACATGTCATAGACACAGGGCTAAGTAGCTCCATCCATATCCCCTTCCACCCACATACAATATCCCCCTCCACCCACATACAATATCCCCCTCCACCCACATACAATATCCCCTCCACGTTTCCCTTGGTCACGCCCCTCACCACCTTCTAAAATAAACACCAGCAAGAAAGTAAAAGTCTAACTCCTATCACAGGGTCAGGTATTCCCTCTTTTACTATCTGGTACACATGTACACTGCCACTAAACTAACGCCGATATAACATCGCCATATGGAGACCACATAGTGATCTGACACCAGCTCAGGTCACATTACAGTGAATACAGCACTGATCCAGTAAAGAAGTACAATAACCCCTGAAATCAGGGACTCACCGGAGACGTCTAATCTGAGGAGTCGTTCTTTATCCCTTCTCTTCTGCATCCGTTCCACACCGCCATGAGGACTTGTCCTGGCCACCACTCATCCCTGCAGAAATTACACACAAATATCTTAGAATCCTCAATTTTCCAGCATCTCTTTACCTATTCCCAACTCTGTACAAACTACCCAGGGGTGTGAGAGCGGGTACAGGCCATAACTTAGAGGTCTAGTATCCTAAGGGGTTGGAGGGTGGGGGAGAGAACTGGCCCTCTGGAAATAATGCTACAACTATGGGCTGCTGGCCTCTCAATTATATTACCAGGTTGGTAGTCAAGACTCTAGGTAGGTAGACAGGCCCGATTTAGGTAGGTAGACCTCCACCGGATAAGTTGGTAGGCCAGCCCCAGGTAGGTTGGTGGGTACCTAGTCACGAGACACCTTTAGTTTGTAGGTGGACAGGGCCCCCTTTATGTTTAGGAAGAGTTAGGGCCCCTGTAGAGTTAGGTAGAGTCAGGGCCCCCTTTAGCGTTAGGTAGAGTCAGGGAACCCTTTAGCGTTAGGCAGAGTCAGGGCCCCCTTTAGCGTTAGGTAGAGTCAGGGCCCCCTTTAGCATTAGGTAGAGTCAGGGCCCCCTTTAGTGTTAGGTAGAGTTAGTGCCACAGTGAGTGTTAGGTAGAGTCAGGGCCCCCTTTAGGGTTAGGTAGAGTCAGGGCCCCCGATAGAGTTAGGGAGAGTCAGGGCCCCCTTTAGCGTTAGGTAGAGTGAGGGAGCCCTTTAGTGTTAGGTAGAGTCAGGGACCTCTTTAGCGTTAGGTAGAGTCAGGGACCCCTTTAGCGTTAGGTAGAGTCAGGGACCCCTTTAGGTTTAGCCAGGTAGCCAGGGCCCCCTTTAGAGATAGCCAGGTAGCCAGGGCCCCCTTTAGAGATAGCTAGGTAGCCAGGGCCCCCTTTAGGGATAGCCAGGTAGCCAAGGCCCCTTTAGTGATAGCCAGGTAGTCAGGGCCCCCTTTATTTATAGCCAGGTAGCCAGGGCCCCCTTTAGTTCTAGCCAGGTAGTCAGGGCCCCCTTTATTTACAGCCAGGGCCCCCTTTAGTTCTAGCCAGGTAGCCAGGGCCCCCTTTAGTTCTAGCCAGGTAGCCAGGGCCCCCTTTAGTTCTAGCCAGGTAGCCAGGGCCCCCTTTATTTCTAGCCAGGTAGCCAGGGCCCCCATTATTTATAGCCAGGTAGCCAGGGCCCCCTTTAGTTCTAGGCAGGGCCCACTTTAGTTCTAGCCAGGTAGCCAGGGCCCCCTTTATTTATAGCCAGGTAGCCAGGGCCCCCTTTAGTGATAGCCAGGTAGTCAGGGCCCCCTTTATTTATAGCCAGGTAGTCAGGGCCCCCTTTAGTTATAGCCAGGTAGCCAGTGCCCCCAGGATTTATAGCCAGGTAGCCATGGCCCCCTTTAGTTCTAGCCAGGTAGCCAGGGCACCCTTTAGTTCTAGCCAGGTAGCCAGGGCTCACTTTAGTTCTAGCCAGGTAGCCAGGGCCCCTTTCCTTATATATAATAAAAAAAAAAAACAACAAATCAACCACTTACCTGAGCCTCGGTCCTGCCGCTCCTAGCTGCCGCCGGCTCCGTACTGCCGCCCTGCATAGGTGGCGCGGTGAAGTGACGTCACCGCGCCGCCTACATTAGCAGTAGGGGCTGGTGCCTGGCAGGCTGAAGGCCTAACACCTCAGCCGGCGCCGGGGAGATCAGAGGAGTGCAGCGCTAGTGGCGCTGTGCTCCGCTGACACCGCGCAGCCCCGGGAGTCGGGGACATTAGTCCCCAACTCCCGGGCCCGGTCTCTGAGCGCTCGGGACGCAGGGCCCGGGCGTGCAGAGACCGGATGCGCCGCCGGGCCCTGGGGAGCGATGGCACTGCCTCCGGGGCCCGCAGCAGCTCGGGGCCCACACTGTAGGCCAGGCAGAGCCTGGTTCAGCGACTGCGCCGCCGGGCCCCGCTCTGCCATGGGGAATAAGGGGGCCCGTCTGCGGCGGTCCCCTTATTCCACCGGGCCCCATACGGGAGTACTGGTTGTACCCCCTGTATGGCGGCCCTGCCCCCCCATCCCCACCCTCCTCGCACACAGCACTACATTTCTTTACAAGTCTCTCTCTAACTAAATCAGAACTTAAATTCTCTAATCTAACTATATCCTTAGCTTCACAACTACAAGGATGGTTTTCTGTATAAAAGAAGACTGCCTCTCTGAGCTGTGACAACAGCTATTGGGACAGGCAGTGAGACATGTTGCTCTGTAGTGAAATCAGTGAGAAATGAGGCTGAACAGGAAATGGAATCGCATACATAAAACGAGGTCATGTGATTTTTGCAGCTAAAGAGATCCATACTTCGCCCAATCATGATGTCGTACATCCAGCTCACCCTGCTCTATGCTCTTCTCTATTTGGCTGGCCACCAAAATTACAGGAAGTGCTGAAAAAGGTGCGATTGTAAACATGATAACAATTATCATTAAGATATTTCGGAAAACTATCGCATAATTGCGAAACCTCGATAAACGTAAAAACTTTTGTCGATAGTATCACTCATCCCTAGTTATCTGTTTATGCCTAAATTACTACAGTTATTTTTAATTCTTTATTTTTTCTCTCCGGTTCAATCCCAGTTTTATATCTTGACTCTTTTTTAGCATCAAATAGCAGACAAGAAAGGTTCAGTGATTCCTAAACTTTACTACACTAGAGAACATGAAACTCAATTTCTTGCTTTCTGTTATTAATTGCTTTATCTCAGAATCACATTTTGTGTTGTAGAAATATTGATTCCGAACAACACTATTTTCTTAAAAAGAGTAATAATGACAAAGCAGCAGAAATACAATGTATTTTGGAACTAGCTACAAAATATGTAATTTTAACCTAAAAGAAACACAAAAGCCTAACAAATAAAAATAATAACTATACGAGACCCTTTGGTAACCCTATGTTCCCACTAGAGATGGGCGAATTTCCCGAAATTCGTTTCGTTCACTTCGCCGAATTTCTCGGCAAAAAATAACTTCGTTCCGAATTACTTCGGCACGAATCACGTTAAAAAACAGCTATTTCCAGGCTGCACAGAGCCTGCAGGGTGCTGTAGAACGTTGTGCCATGCTTAAATATGCAGAGGGAGCTTGGTTTGGTCTTCATACAATGTTGTGTTTTAGTATGACACGCAGATGACTGCCACCGCTCTTAGAATCGCTTCACTATAAAATTCCCTGGGCACTTAAGAGGGCAAAACTGACCAAAAAACTCAAGCGGGAATGTAGCCTGATAAAGTCATGCCAGCGAAAGCTGGAAAAAAACAAGCTGAGAGCTCAGGTGGCAACATTAGTGACAGAGTGTGGAGGTGACGGCGGCAGCCACAGAAGCATGAGGTCAGGCAGTGGCACAATGACATTCTGGAGGTGGCAAAACAGGAGGAAGCCACAGAATGGCACAATGACTGAGATCGGAGGTCACGGCGGCAGCAGCATGAGGTCAGGCAGTGGCACAATGACATTCTGGAGGTGGCAAAACAGGAGGAAGCCACAGAATGGCACAATGATTGAGAGCGGAGGTCACGGCGGCAGCAGCATGAGGTCAGGCAGTGGCACAATGACACAGTGTGGAGGACACGGCAGCAGCCACAGCAGCAGCATGAGGTCAGAAAGTGGCACAATGACACAGTGTGGAGGACACGGCAGCAGCCACAGCAGCAGCATGAGGTCAGGCAGTGGCACAATGACATTCTGGAGGTGGCAAAACAGGAGGAAGCCACAGAATGGCACAATGACTGAGAGCGGAGGTCACGGCGGCAGCAGCATGAGGTCAGGCAGTGGCACAATGACACAGTGTGGAGAACACGGCAGCAGCCACAGCAGCAGCATGAGATCAGAAAGTGGCACAATGACACAGTATGGAGGACACGGCAGCAGCCACAGCAGCAGCATGAGGTCAGGCAGTGGCACAATGACATTCTGGAGGTGGCAAAACAGGAGGAAGCCACAGAATGGCACAATGACTGAGAGCGGAGGTCACAGCGGCAGCAGCATGAGGTCAGGCAGTGGCACAATGACACAGTGTGGAGGACATGGCAGCAGCCACAGCAGCAGCATGAGGTCAGAAAGTGGCACAATGACACAGTGTGGAGGACACGGCAGCAGCCACAGCAGCAGCATGAGGTCAGAAAGTGGCACAATGACACAGTGTGGAGGACACGGCAGCAGCCACAGCAGCAGCATGAGGTCAGACAGTGGCACAATGACATTCTGGAGGTGGCAAAACAGTATTAGGCCACAGAGTGGCACAATCACACAGTGTAGAGGTCACAACAGCAGCAGTATGAGGTCAGGCAGTGGCACAATGACATTCTGGAGGTGGCAAAACAGGAGGAAGCCACAGAGTGGCACAATGACTGAGAGCGGAGGTCACGGCGGCAGCAGCATGAGGTCAGGCAGTGGCACAATGACACAGTGTGGAGGACATGGCAGCAGCCACAGCAGCAGCATGAGGTCAGACAGTGGCACAATGACAAATTCTGGAGGTGGCAAAAAAAGGAGTAGGCCACAGAGTGGCACAATGACAGAGATTTGAGGTGACGGCGGCAGGAGCAACAGCATGAGGTCAGAGAGTGGCACAATGACACAGTGTGGATGTCACGGCAACAGCAACAGCAGCAGCAGCATGAGGTCATAGAGTGGCACAATGACAGAGTGTTGAGGTGGGTGGCAATACCAGTCCCTGGTAAAGATGGTGGTAGGCAGATGGAGAAACTGGCAGCAGATGTGTGGCATCAGGCGGGTGGCGGCATCAGAATAGTGGCTGAGGCAGGTAGTTTGAACCCAGACTGACGCCTAAGGCATTGGTGTGTGGAAATCCTGGCCGATCCACGCCTGATTCATCTTGACAAAGGTCAGTCGTTCCACATTTCCCATGGACAAGCGGGTTCTCCTTGGGGTAACGATGGCCCCCGCCGCACTGAACACCCGCTCTGATGCCACACTACTGGCCGGGCAGGACAGCTTCTCCACTGCAAATTCGGCAAGTTGCGGCCACACATCCAGTTTGGCTGCCCAGTAGTCCAGCGGATCTTCTAACTGAGGTGGCAGAGTGCTGTCCAAGTAGGTCACAACCTGTTGGTTCAGGGACTGCTCCAGGTCCTGCTGCTGCTGCTGGCGACTGCCCTCCTCACTAGGCGGGTGAAGGAAGCTGCTCATCAGTGACTCCAGACTTAGGTTACTACTGATGGAGCTGGTACTGCTCCTACCCCCCCACCTTCCCCCAGCAGCCGCGGCAGTAGTACATGAGCGCTGAGGAACCCCCCGGTCAGACCTGCCGCTGCAACTCGAGGAGGGTGTTCCTGGCTTTGTACGAATGGATAAAGTGCATGCACAGTTTCCTGGCCATTTTCAGAATGTTCTGAAGATCGGTGGAAGACTTCAGGAACCTTTTCACAACCAGATTGAACACGTGCGCCATGCAGGGCGTATGGACCATCCCTCCTCGGTGCAGCGCGGAAACCATGTTCCTCCCATTGTCCATCCCAGTGGTTCCGATTTGAAGTTGGCGCGGAGAAAGCCACACATCGATTTCTTGCTGCATGACGCGGAGCAGTTCCTCCCCTGTGTGACTTCGTTCGCCGAGGCAAGCCAGGTGTAGAACTGCGTGACACCGCTGTGCCCTACACATGTGGTATGATGGAGCAGTACTTGTGGAGACTGAGATGGTGGTGATGGTGGAGGAGGAGGAGGCGGACATTGGCGCAGGTGCAGCAGTTTGACAACGTGGAAGAGAAAGCGGCGTCTCCTGTCCAAGTTGTTGGTGTGCCTGGGCAGGAAGCACATTCACCCAGTGGGCCGTAAAGGACATGTACTGGCCCTGACCGTAGTTACAGCTCCAGAAGTCCGCGCTGCCGTGCACCTTGGAACAAACCGATAAGCTCAAGGACTGACCCACCTTCTGTTCTACATATTTATGAAGTGCTGGTACTGCCTTTTTGGAAAAGAAATTACGGCTTGGAACTCTCCATCTCGGCTCGGCACAAGCCATTAGTTCTCTGAATGGTGCAGAGTCCACCATTTGGATAGGGAGGGACTGCAATACCAACAACTTGGACAGGAGCACGGTCAGCTGCTGCACCTTAGGATAGTTGGATACATACTGTTGTCTCTTTGCAATCGCCTCACTGAACGACTGCTGGCGCCATGAGTAGCGAGGAGCAGGAGCATCTGGACCGGGAGATGATGTCAAAGAGAAACAGCTCCCTTCTGCAGAGGTGGTGGAGCCTTGACTGGCTGCAATGGCATGCGTGCCACTGGGCGCTGCTGCTGCTGCTGTTGGATGGACCACCACATCTGAGCCACGTTTCTCCCAGGCCACCGGATGGTGACGCTGCATGTGTTGATGCAGGGCCGTGGTGCCAACGTTAGCTCCCTGGCCACGCTTCACTTTCTGCTTACAGATTCTACATATACCCATATTCGGCTCCTCCGGTGTCTTAGCAAAGAACTGCCACACCGCCGAGTATCGGATTTTACCGCCATTGCTCCGCACTGAGGGACTACTGCCGCCGCTGCCTCGCTGAGCCCCTGTGCCGCTACTTTCTTGGACCTGCGAAGCGGGTTTTTAACCCCGTGGCCGCTTGGCTCCCGACCTCACACTGCTGCTATCCTGCTGACTCACGGCCACACGACCCACTTGCTGGCTGCGCCGCTGCCTGACGCGCAAGCTGACGCCCTCTTCTCCTGACGATGATGAAGCCCTTGCCTCACCCAGCTCCCAAGTGCGGTCGGCTACATCATCATCTATTTGTGTTTCATCGTCACTGCTGTCCTCATCACCGGTCTTGGTATGCCGAGGCTGACCTCTCACAACATGACCTCCCATGCCACTCTCCACATCTATACTTTGCCGCCTACTGCAAGAAGCAGGGGATATTGGCCCCATTTCTTCGCTGCCAAGTAGCTGCTGACTGCCCTCCTCAAATTGTTCATCCTCGCTATATAGTGTCATCTGGGAGGAAGAGGATGACCTAGTCAACCAATCAAGAACCCTTGGGTTGCTGAACAACACACGGCCGCTAGATGACAGCGGCAGTTGTGGCCTCACCGAGTGACCCCTGCTGCAACGTCCCCTTGCTGTGCTGCGACCTGGGCCTGTTCCAGGAATGTTTGTGCCACTGCCACTCGCAGGTGCAGAGCCTGCCACCTCTCTGTCTGACATACTGTTTGTTCTAAAATGTACAGACACTGTTTGATGATGATATCTGTATATGATAAATATACACCCTGTTTTTGACTCCAAATGAACCCAGTAACAAGCTTGGGTAACCCTTGGATATAAATTGCACTCCACAAATGGCCAGGAAAAATTTACTTGTATGTGTCGTTTAAAAACACTGTGTGTTTTACTAAATGTAAAAGCACAAACAGGCTTAATTAACCTTCGGACATGAATTAAGCTACAGGAAAAATGTATATATTTTGGCGTTGAAAAAGACGGTTTATTTTTGTCAGCGCACCAGCAAAACAATGCTTAATAAACCCCTGGATGTAAATTGCGCAAAATAATTGAGCCGCATAAACTAGTAGCTTTGTAGTGTGTTACAATTGCGTGTTTTCTACGCCACACAACAAGAGATACAGTTGTAATTAACCTTTGCTTGTGAATTAAGCTACAGGAAAAATGTATATATTTTGAAAAAGACGGTTTATTTTTGTCAGCACACCAGCAAAACAACGATTAATTAACCCCTGGATGTAAATTGCGCCAAAGAATTGAGCCGTACAAACTATAGCTTTGTAGCGTGTTAACAATTGCGTGTTTTTCTACGCACACAACAAGAGATACAGTTGTATTAACCTTTGCTTGTGATTTAGGCTTAACACGAAAAATATATATATTTTTGGCGTTGAAAAAAGATCCAGATTCTTTGGGGTCAGCACACCAGCAAAACAACACTTAATTAACCCTGGAATGTAAATTGTGCCAAAGATTTGACCGCACATACTAAGTAGCTTTGTAGCGTGTACAATTGCTGTTTTTCTATGCCACACAACAAGAGATACAGATGTAATTAGCCTTTGCTTGTGAATTAGGCTACCAGGAAATATGTATATATTGTGGCATTGAAAAAGACGGTATTCTTGGGTCAGCACAACCGTCCAGCAAAACAACGCTTAATTAATGCCTGGAAGTAAAATTGCGCAATAGAAATTGAGCAGCCAAAATGAAGTGCAATTTGTATTGTAAAAAACCGGCTGTTTCTTTTAATGAATACAACAGGAACTGCTAGATCTCACTTGATATTGAATGTAATATGCAGCTGCAGTGGACGCACACTGGATTTCAGATCCAATACCCCAAAAAATTAGAATAGAACATTAATAGAACAGTCCTCAAGAGACAAACTGAGACACCCCACAGAAAATCGCTATATAAAAATCAATTCTTCAGTAAAGCTATCATGCCCGCGGCATGCCCCTTCCCTGATCAGTACAGTGAGAGCGTAATAGGAGCTCCCCATCGTCGCGCCCGGGACTTATATAGTGCGGTGACTTCACAGAATCCCCCGCAGGTTCTCTGATTGGATTCACCTCTGCACAATGTCATGCAGCTAATGCCCTTCATCCTCCCAGAGTGCTTTGCCCATGTAAACCCATGTGCTCCAGTCATTTTATCAATCAAAAGCACACTCACGTCCATCGTTCACCCCGAAGTACCCCAAAGTTCGACTTCTTATCCGAACCGCGTTTTTTTGCCTGAAATTCTAAACTAATTCCACATCTCGTTAAGAATCAATTCACCCATCTCTAATTCCCACACTCAGTGATAAAGGATGCTATCTTAGCAGATAGTTATGTTGACAGTTAAAGAGTTCATGAAGTTAAAAAATTCAGTTTGGTTTTCATTAGTTTTTACGGAAAAATATTAAGGGCTATGGGTGGGGGGGGGGTTTGTATTAATCCTAGAAAAGAAGTCAAAAAATCATCTATAAATAATGTAACAAATTATGATAGATGAGTAAACAATCTGTGTGCAACTCAATGTAAGCCCCCAGTGGTGAATGGGGGGCGTTGAACAATTTAAGTAAACTATGTCACCAAATGTTCCCGCACAACGTAAGAGCATGCCCTAGCACCCAGGCAATACCGCTTTAAGTATCGAATATGAAATGCATAAGTATGTATATCATCCAGACATAAGTTAGTGCCAAAAAAAATTTCCTTTTGGAATGAATGATATGCCAGTATTGTTGAACGCTTTGTATCTATTCCATAGCTTAAAACTCAACTATTTGGTGGGTACTCAGCAATTTTTTGTTCACTATAATACTAGGCATTCCTCCTCCTGTCCCTGGTACTTGGGAAAAAAAACCAGTAAAACCCCCCATCCAGTGCCACCTACACCCACAAATATTTCCAATCTTCATTCCCCCCCCACCCCGCAATCAATTCAAAATAAAAAAATCACTATCTCGTCTTATTCCCGCTTCCCGCTCAACCTAAAAACATTCTCACCTACAGATATTACGACTACCAACCCCCATTAACCCAACCAAAACCACACACTACCCATCATAACCACCAACTCAACCACTAAAAATTTAACACTAAAAAAAAAACCCACCAAAACCCTCCCAACACAATACCAACTTTCTCATTCCACTCCAAACTCCAACCACCCACATACATTCATTGAATATAAAACTCTTTATTTACCCATGTCTTGTATTAATTTAATACGAAGACCCTCACTCTCCAAAAATCCTACCCCCCAACTAAAAACTTACTGCTCCAAACTGTTACGCCCTCAAAACCCGAAACCAACCTCGCTATTTAACCGATGCATATTCCCAGAGGCCTGCAGGTGCTTAGAATGTTGTGCCATCCTATAAATAATGCAGAGGGAGACTCTTGTTTGGTCTTCGATACAAGTGTTGTGTATGTAGTATGACAACGCACATACTGATAGTGGCCGCGCCGCTTGCTTTGTTTATAATCGCGCTTCACTATAAAAATGTGCC
Source organism: Phyllomedusa bahiana (assembly GCA_025379985.1). NCBI lineage: Eukaryota > Metazoa > Chordata > Amphibia > Anura > Hylidae > Phyllomedusa > Phyllomedusa bahiana. Next base: position 55,440 of record JAODAL010015804.1, read on the forward strand.
CTGGGCACTTATGGGGGGGGCAAAACTGACCAAAAAACTGAAGCATGAACGTAGCCGTGGATAAAGTCATTGAGCAGCAAAAGCTGGAAAAAAACAAACTGTAGAGCTCAGAGTGTCAACATTAGTGAACAGGTGTGGAGTTGACGGCGGAGCCACCGCAGCAATGAGGTCAGACAGGTGAGCACAAGAAATTCTGGAAGTGGCAAGAACAGTACCGGAGAGTGGGATGGCGGAGGCCGCAGAGGTTGCACAATGGAAACACAGTGTGGATAGGTCACGTGAGGCAGCGAACAATGGAGGTCAGTGCAGTGGCAACAAGGGACCAAATTCTGAGCTGGCAAAGAAAGGAGTAGGGGGGGGGCCAAAAGGATTGGTACAAGACACAGTGTGTAGGTCATCGTGCGGGAGCAACAGCAGCAGCAAAAGAGGTCAGAGCCAGTGGCAGAAACAAATGGACACAGTGTTGAGGGGCACCGTGTGCAGTTGCAGCCCCATCAATCACCTGTCATTCTGTTACCGGTTGTGTGCCCTTTGCGCCGACATCCCCAAACAGTCGTAGATTCCCCCGATCATGAGACAGGATGAGGCCACCATAGAGTCTGTGCACTTTCATCCCATCCCAACTTCCGCCTCAAGACATTACCTCCATAGTCTCCAAATCACACCGTTGAGTTTAGTAGGCCACCGCACTCTGTTCGTCCCCATCCGATCTCAGCCAGCCTATGAGGACAGAGATCGATGGTCACCATGACATTCGCATTATTCCCCCAACTACAATTGTCGTTGCGCCCCGCTCGTGCATGCCATTCCATGCGGTAGCGGAGGGGTTACGTACCACTTGTCTTGGCCGTGCTATGCCATTAGTTCAGGTTCAGTGGCACACAGGACCTGATTATAGTGTAGTGTGCAACCCTTGCTCCGACAGTCAAGAGGTCCGGTGAGAGTGGCACAAAGACATTCTTGGAGGTGTGAGCAAAACAGTACCAGGGCCGCAGGAGTGGCACAATGACACAGTGTGATGTCACGTTGCAACAGCAACAGCGCAGCACATGAAGCACATAGATGGCACAATGAACAGAGTGTTGAGTGGGTGTGTGCTAATAAATCGCCAGTCCCGTGGTAAAGACGGTGTAGGACAGATGGAGAAACTATACAGATGTGTGTGGGCATCAGGGGCGGTGCGGGCATCGAATAGTGGCTGAGCAGGGTAGTTTGAACCCAGACTATGACGCCTAAGGCATTGGTGTGTGGAAATGCCCTGGCCGATCCACCGCCTGATTCAATCTTTGACAAAGGTCCAGGTCTGTCTAACAGTTCCCCCATGGACAATCGGGTTCTCCTTGGGGGGTAACGATGGCCCTCGTCACCGCGCCCGGCTCTGCAGCTGGAACACCGCGACGTCTGGATTGCCACACACTAGGCCGGGCAGGACAGCTACTCGCTATCTTACTCCACTGCAAACATACCGACCCGTCAAGGTTGCGGCCACACATCCAGTTTGGCTGCCCAGTAGTCCAGGCGGATCTTCTCTAACTAACTGGGGGTGGCAGAGTGCTTTCCCAAGTAGGGCCACCACCTGTTGGTACGGGGAATTGCTCCATGTCCTGCTGGCGCTGCTGTGCTGGGTGAAACTGCCGCTCCTCACTAGGCGGGTTGAAGGAACTGCTCATTAGTGACTCCCAGACTTGAGTTTACCAGCTGAATGGGAAGCTGGTTTACTTACTTGCTCCTACCGGCCCCCACCTTCCCTCCGGATCACCGCGGTCAGTAGTACGTGAGCGCTGAGGATGGCCGCCCCGTTCAGGAAGAGTGAACCTGTCTCAGAAGGAGGGGACGATGCCGCACAAGGCAGCGGCACGAACTATTACGTGAGGATTTCCCAATAGAATTGGAGTTTGATCTTTTCCTCTCAAGTAGCTGGGAAAAAGGCTCCCCATTTTGGACGTTCGGTAGCGAAGGGGTCTAATAGGTGGGGATAGTGCCAGAAGTCATCCCACTCCCGGATGCTGACTAATTTCGTACTGTCACGTAGCAGCAGGCAAATAAGCATGCTGGGTGCGACATCTGCACAGAGTGACTCCGAGGGGCTCCCCCGTGCCTGTTCCAATTCCACTGTATACTGCCACGGTAGCTTGGGAGTCATCTGGCCGGTCTTCTTCCCTCAATCTCCATCCACCTCCGGTCCAGCTTCTACCGCTGGCTCCTCCAGCTTGCTGTTGGTCACGGCGTGGGTAGACACAACCACACCAAACACCAGACAATAAGCTTCAGCTATCGCAAAGTACGCCTCGCTCTTCTCCTCCCTTTCCATTCAGTCACCCACCGGACTCCATAGTGGCCACGAGATGTAGTCGCCCACAGTCTCCATTCTCCAGCTGCCCATACATAAAATATCACAGCATCTGTTCCAGGACATGAAAGCAGTGGTAATGAACCGTTTTCATCCCCGTAGTCCAGGCGACGTGACAAATAACTTGGCCTTCGATTCCTTCGAATGGCCTCAAAACAAACGGCAGTGTGTCAACGCTGAGCTGCCACTGGCTGAGCATCAAAGTTACACATTGGAGTACTTCTGTCTGCCTGGATCATCAAAAAATCGTGTAATGGTCCTTGTTCTCTTGTTCATTAACAGAGGTGGTTCTGGTTCCAACATGTGCAGGCTTGGAATTCCAGCTGGTGGACACAACGCATATCATCAGCGTGTTGGGGGAGCCTGTGACGCGCTGCAACTCTATGGAGGTGTTCCCTGGCTTTGTACGAAATGATAAAGTGCATGCACACTTTCCTGGCCAATTTAAGAATGTTCTGAAGATCTTGGAAGACTATCAGGAACCTTTTTACAACAACCAGATTGTAAAACACGTGCGCCATGGGGCAGGGGCATGGACCCTTCCCTCCTCGTGCAGCGCGGACCCATGTTCCTTTTCTAGGACCCATTGTCCCGTCACCACATGGTTCCGATTTTGCAGTTGTGGCGCTTGTGGAGAAATCCCCACAACGATTTCTAGGCATGCATTGAGACGCGGGAGCAGTATTCCAGCCCCTGTGTCGACTGGTCCGTTCGGCGCTGAGGCAACTAGTTGTATAACTGCGTGACACCGCTGTTCCCTACAACATTAGTGTTAATGATGGATGCAGTACTTGGGAGGCTGAGATGTTGTTGTTGGATGGATTTAGGAGGAGGCCGGACATTGGCTCAGGAGCAGCAGTTTTGTGACAACGGAGGAAGTGAGAAAGTAAAGCGGCGTCTCCAGTCCAAGTTGTTTGGTGTGCCACAGGAATCACAAATTCACCCATTGGGCCGTAAAGGACATGTACTGGCCCTGACCGTAGTTTTACAGCTCCAGACCACCTTCGCGGCTGTGTGAGGCCGTTTTACCTTGGAACAACCGATAAGCTCAAGGACTGACCCACTTTTTCTCCTGTTCTACAATATTTATGAATGTGCTGGTACTTGCTTTTTGGAAAAGAAATTACGGCTTGGAACTCTCCATCTCCGCTCGGCACAAGCCATTAGTTTTCTCATGAATGGTGCGATCCACCATTTGGAAAGGGAGGGACTCAGTACCAACAACTTGGACAGGAGCACACTGTCGAGAGGGGACTGCTGCACCTTATGAATGGTGTGGGACGCATACTGTTGTCTGTCTTTACAGAAAATTCCCTCTGTGTCTGAAAAACTAGCTGGCTGGGCGCCATGGAGGTCATCGAGGAGCATGAGCAAGTGTTGGCGGAGCTCGCCGGAGAGGATTTCAAAGTAGAAAAACAGGCCTGCCAAATCCTGCAGATGTGGAGGGATGCCTGTGAACTTTTGCAGACCATTTCCAGTTCGATCCTATCTAGGCCTTCATAGTCTGCAGGATGGCTGCAGCGGCAGGTGGACCACACCACATCAGAGCCACGTTTCTCCCAGGCCAACCGGATGGTGACGCTGCAAGTGTTGACGCAGGGCCGTTTGTGGCCAAACGTTAGCCCACCCTGGCCACTGGCTTCACTTCTTGCCACAGGATTATACATATACCCATATTCGGGGCTCCTCCGTTGTCTTAGCAACAAAGAACTGCTGCCTTACACCTCCGAGTAGCTATTGTTAATTTAGACCGCCAACCGGCCCGGCACTCGCTCCACAGCTGAGTGACATAACTGCCTCGCCGCTTCCCATTCGCTGAGCCCACTGTGCCGCTACGACTGTCTTGACCTGCGAAGCGGGTTTTCTACCCCGGTGGTCGCTTGGCTCCCTCCCGACCTCCACACTGCTGCTGGCTAGCCCCTGCTGACTCACGGCCGACACATCCCACTTTGCTGGCTGCGCCGCTGCTTGACCGGCTCAAGCAGAACCGGCCCTCTTATCCTGACGATGATGAGAGCCCTTTCTTCACCCACACCGGGCACGGCCGGCTCCCAAGTGCGGTCGGCGCTACATCACTAATCTATTTTGTGTTTTCAAAACATCGTCACTATACTGTCCTCTTATCACCGGTCCTTTGGAAAGCCGAGGCTGACCTCGTCACCAACATGACCTCCCATGCCACTCTCTACTACATCTATACTTTGCCGCCTACTTGCAAAGGAAGCTGGGAGGGATAAGTTGGCCCCATTGCTTCGCTGGCCAAGTAGCTGCTGACCTGCCACCTCCTCAAATTGTTCATCCTCGGCTAATGCTAAATAGTGGCGCTGAGCCCAGACCACATAGTTAGATCCCTTGCTGAGGGAACTGGATGTACAGGAGGGCTGGGCTGATGGACAGGTGAGGCCGCTTGACTGGTGTGCGGTCCCGCTTCCCAGGGCCATGCCAACAAAGTGTTTGTCTGAGGTTCCCGACGCGGGAGACTCTTGGCTGGGGTTTGTCAAGATGTTCGCATCTGTGAGGAAGAGGATTGACCTAGTCAACCAATCAATAAACCCTTGGGTGTGCTGAACAACACACCCGGCCTGCTAGCATTAGTGCCCGAGCGTCCAGTTTGTGGCCTCGACACCGAGTGACCCGCTGCCTTTTCGACGTCCCCGGGCGGGGTTGGCTGGTGCTGGCGTATGGCGACCTGGGCCCGTTTCAGAAATGTTTTGGTGTGCCACTGCACTCGCAGTTTCATGAGGCCTATTGGCCACCATAGACTTCTGTCTGACATACAGTTTTGTTCTAAGAATGTACATGACAGGACTGGTTAGGATGAAGCAATCTGTATATGATAAAATATACACCCCTGTTTTTTTGACGCTCCAAAATGAACCCAGTAACATAAGCTTGGGTAACCCTTGGATATAAAATTGCGCTCCACAAAATGGGCCAAGGAAAAAAGTTTACTGTTGTATGTGTCATGTTTACAAGCACTGTGTGTTTTATACTAAATGTTAAAAGCACAAACAATGCTTATAAGGTAACCTTCGCAATGTGAATTATGCTACAAGAAAAATGTATTATATATTCGGTGTTGAAAAAAACGGTTTATTTTTGTCATGCACAGCAGCAAAACAACGCTTTAATTAACCCCTGGAGTTATTTGCGCAATAAAATTGACCATCCACAAACTAGTACTTTGTAGCGTGATAGTTGACAATGGTGTATTTTCTCTACGCCACAACTAACAAGAGATTAAAATGATAAGTTTAACTTTGCTTGTGAATTAGGCTCCAAAAAAAAGTAAATATATATTTGGCGTTGAAAAAAGACTGTTTAGTTTTTGTCAGCACAGCAGCAGAAACAACCATAATTAACCCCATTGGATGTAAATTCGCAATAGAATTGAGCCACCAGTCAAACTATAGTCTTTGTAGCGTAATTACAATGGCGTATTTTAACTCTTCCTAACGCAACAACAACAAGAGATAAAATTGTAATTAACCTTTGTGCTTGTGAAATAGGAGGCTTAACCAAAAAAAAAAATTAATATATATATTTGGCGTTGAAAAAGACCCGGTTTATTTTTTTGTCAGTCACACCAGCAAAACATCGCTTAATTAACCCTGGATGTAAATTGGGCGCAATAGAATTGAGTCCACCACAAACTATAGCTTTGTAGCGTGTTTACAATGGCGTATTTTCTACTCCAAACACAACAAGAGATAAAAATTGTAATTAACCATTGGCTGTGAATTTTGGCTAGCCAAAAAAAAAATATAGTATTCTGCGGCGTTGAAAAAGACTGTTATTTTTGTCAGCACACCAGCAAAACAACGCTTAAATTAACCCCTGGATGTAAATTGCGCATAGAATTGAGCCACCACAAACTAGTAGCTTTGTAGCGTGTTACTAAGGTGTATTTTTCTAGACACACAACAATAGATAAAATTGTAATAACCTTTGCTTGTGAATTAGCTACCAAAAAAAAAATATATAATTGGCGTTGAAAAAGACGGTTATTATTGTCCGCACAGTACAGCAAAACAACGCTTTAATTTAACCCCCTGATGTAATTGCGCATAGAATGAGCCACCACAAACTAGTAGCTTTGAGCGTGTTACAATGGTGTATTTTCTACGCCTCACAACAAGATATTAAATTGTAATTAACTTTTTGCTTAGTGAAATTATGGGCTTACCAAAAAAAAATTATATATACTTAGGCGTTGAAAAGACGGTTTATTTTTGTCAGCACAGCAAGCAAAACAACGCATAATTAAGCCCCTGGATGTAAATTGCGCAATAGAATTCGAGCCACCACCACCACAAACTGTAGCCTTTGTAGCGTATTACAATGGCGTATTTTCTACGCAACACAATCAAGAGATAAAATTGTAATTAAAAACCTTTGCTTGTGAATTAGGCTAACGAAATAAAAAAAATATATTTGCGTTGAAAAAGCCGGTTTATTTTTGTCAGCACACCAGCAAAACACGCTTAATTAACCCCAGGGATTAAATTGCGCAATAGAATTGAGCCACCACAACTAGTAGCTTTCACATAGCGTGTTACAATGGTGTATTTTCTACCGCCACACAAAAGAGATAAAATTGTAATTAACCTTTGCTTGAGAATTAGGGCTACCAAAAAAAAATATATATAATTTGGCGTTTGAAAAAGAACGGTTTATTTTTTGTCAGCCACACCAGCAAAACAACTCTTACTTAAGCCCCTGGATGTAAATGTGCGCAATGAATTGAGCCACACAAACTAGTACTTTGTAGCGGAGTTACAATTGTGTATTTTCTAAATTACGCCACAACAACAAGAGATATAAATTGTAATTAAACCCCTTCTGCTTGTGAATTAGGCAAGCTAAAAAAAAATATATATATTTGGCGTTGGAAAAAAAAGAACGGTTTTATTTTTTGTCAGCCACACACAGCAAAACAACGCTTAAATAACCCCTGGATGTAAAATTTGCTCATAGAATTGAGCCACCCACAAACTAGAGCTTTGTATGCGTGTTACAATGGTGAATTTTCTAACCCACACAACAACAGATAAAATTGTAATTAACCTTTTCTTGTGAATTAGGCTACCAAAAAAAAAATATATATTTGGCTTGAAAAAGACGATTTATTTGTCATCACACCATAAAACAGACGCTTAATTAACCCCCTGGATGTAAATTGCCGCAATAAATTGAGCACCACAAACAAGTATCTTTGTAGCGTGTACAATGGTGTCGTATTTTCGTACGCCACACAAAAAGAGATAAAAATTGTAATTAACCTTTGCATGTGAATTAGGCTACCAAAAAACAAATAAATATATTTGGGCGTTGAAAAAACGGTTTATTTTTGTCAGCAACACCAGCAAACAACGCGTCATTAACCCCTGGATTAAAATGCGCAATAGAATTGAGCCACCACACAAAACTAGTAGCTTTGTAGCTATTACAAATGGCGTATTTTCCTACGCAAACCAAAACCACAAGAGAAAAATTGTAATTAACCTTTGTCTATGTGAAATTAGGCTACCAAAAAAAATATATAGTATTTGGGCTTGAAAAAGACGTTTATTTTTTCAGCACACCAGCAAAACAACGCTTAATTAACCCCTGGATTAAATTGTCGCAATAGAATTGAGCCACAAACCACAAACTAGTAGCTTTGTAGCGTGTTACAATGGCGTATTTTCGTACGCCACACAACAAGAGATAAAATTGTAATTAACCTTTGCTTGTGATAGGCTAACCAAAAAAAAAAATATATATTTGGCGTTGAAAAAGACGGTTTTAATTTTTGTCAGCACACCAGCAAAGTAACGCTTAATTAACCCCTGAAGTATATAGCGCAATAGAATTGAGCAAGTCCAAAAATTATGTGAATTTGTATTGTAAAAACTCTGGGTTTCTTTAAATGAATACAACAGAACTGCATAGGATCCCACTTGGATATGAATGTATATGGCAGCTGCAGTGGACCACTTCTGGATTTACAGATCCAATACCACGCCAAAAAATCAGAAATAGAACATTCAAGAACAGTCTCTGAGACAAGCCTGAGACAAACACCCATCAAAACGCTGTGTAAAAATCAGTTCATCAGAAAGCGCTATCACCCGCTAGCGAGCAGCACCGTTCCTGTCAGTACATTGAAGGAGTTGAGTCCCAGCGGGCGGCGCGCTCGGTCTTATATAGTGCTGGTGAACGTCACAGAATCCCGCCGTTCTCTGATTGGCATCATCTCTGCCATTCCAGCATGCCTCAGCCACACGCCGACACCAACAACCCTCCCGAGCGTTCTAATCCCCAAGTCACGCAAGTTCTCTCCGCAGCCATTTTAAATCAATCAAAAGCACACTACGTTCACTGAGCACCGAAGTACACCACCAAAGTCGACATGCGTTCCGAACCGAAGTTTTCCTGAAATTCTAAACGAATTCCACTTCGTTAGAATCGATTCGCCCATCTCTAATTGTAATATATCTTTTACTGTGGGACAACACTGAAGTTATGACGCTTTTCATACAGTATAAAGCAGTCGGTGTATAGCTTGTATAACTGTAAATTTGGTGTGCCATCAAAATAGCTCAATACATGACCATCAATGTCTAAACCGCTGGCAACAAAAGTGAGTCTACCCATGAGTGAAAATGGACAAATGGACTAAAGCTTCACAATGACACTCCCACAACTATGCTTGAGTACAGGCAAGACACACTTGTCTTTGTACTCCTCACCTGGTTGCTGCCAGACACACTTGACACCACCTGAACCAAATGCACAAAACTGTTACAGGCTTTCTTCTGCACTATCTTTAGAAGAGGCTTCCTTATGGGATAATATCCATGCAGACCAATTTATGTGGGATATGGTCTTAGCAGTGACAAACTGACCACCACCCCCTTAACTTCTGCAGCAGTGCTGGCAGCACTTATATGTCTATTTTGAAAAGACAATCTCTGGATATGATGCTGAGTATCTGCACTCAGCTTCTTTGGTCAACCATGATTAGGTTCCATTCAGTACAGACCTATCTTTTTAAACCACTGTATGGTCATGGCCACCCTGCTTCAGCTCAGTTTGAGGGTGTTAGCAATCTTCTTATAGCCTAGGACATCTTTATGTAGATCAACAATTCTTATTTCAGATCTTCAGAGAATTCTTTTGCCATGAGCTGCCATGTTGAACTTCCAGTGATCAGTATAAGAGAACGTGAGAGCAATAACATCAAATGAAACACACCTGCTCCAAATTCACATCTGAGACCTTTTAAAACTGAATCACATGAAATTGTGAAGAAAAAATGGCAAATTGAGCCCAATATGTCTATTTTCACTTAGGGGTGTACTTGCTTTTGTTGCAAGCAGTTTAGACATCATTGATAGCTGTGTGCCATGACAAAAGATAAAATACAGTATTTACAAACCTGTGAGGGGTATACTCACATTTGTGAGATACTGTGTGTGTATATATATATTAGATCAACTTCAAGTAGTTCCATTCAAATGGATTCAAAGATGTCACACATGGGGAAACTATGCCAGCAGTTTCGACAGTAAGTTATGAAGAGATATTCATATGATCCAAATAGAAGAAAACAGTTTGCGGCACTCACCAGATCTTGGACCGTCCTAGGGGTCATGCTTAGCTTTTGCTATAGCCGTTCTTTAATAAGGTGGTTATGGCACAAAAAAAATATAAGCACCCAAAGAGACCCACCCAAACCAGAGTTCTCAACAGGATCCCCTAAAGCATGTTCCCCTCCAGCGTTTGGGGTAATCAGAGCCGCCTCCTTAGCTCTGCCATCGCTCCCATACCTTGCAGCAAAACCACATCCATGATCACTTGGAATAACAACCATTTAATAGGCCTCCAGAGACCTGACAAAAGCCTGTCCTGGAGTGTGCCTAAGATCTTTCTGCAACAATATATACACACACAGTATCAAGTCTATGAATCTGTTCAGTATATACACAACAAACTTATTACAAGAACAAAATGAATAAAGTATGAATATGTGCAAAGGAACAAACATTGATTCATATCACACTAAAAAGTCTTTGAGATCCTGAAAATGCTTTTATTCTTTGGCGCATCAGAAACAAGACGTGGCAGCAAGTACACTGAGAATATGTGCATTCAGAGACACAACCACATTGTTCCAATCAAGAATAATATGCATAGTTCCAATAAATGATAAATTGTAAATACTGTAAACATACAACATGTTGATTTTCCTTTTGTAAACTTAAAACTATTGCTTAGCAATAAGACGTCAACATTTTTTCGCCTTACATTCTAATTTTTATATAGTTACATAGTTTATAAGGCTGAAAAAAGACAGGCGTCCATCCAGTTCAGCCTATTGTGCTAAAGTGATTCGGAGAAGGGAAAAAAAACAGTTCCCGACTCCAATCTGGAAATCTGAATAAATCCATGGATCAATGACCCTTTTCCAAGGATTTTAGTTACTATACTTTGTTATATTATTGCGCTCTAGAAATGCATCCAAGCCTTTTTTTGTAACTGTTAGGGAATTCGCTGTGACAAGCTTCTCTGGCACAGAGTTCCACAGTCTCACTGCTCTTACAGTTACAAATCCCATTCTCTGCCTATAGAGAAACCTTTGTTTCTCTAGATGTAGAGGATTCCCCCTTGTTCTAGGTACAAATAGATTTTGGGAAAGTTCTCTATATATATGTCTTGTTTTTAAACTAAATAACTCCAATTTTGCTAATCTTTCTTTTCTAGTCCGCCCAGTCCTTTTATTAATTTTGTTGCCCACCTTTGAACTTATTCAAGCTCTACAATATCTTACTTGTGCCCAAAACTGTACACAATACTCCATGTGTGGTTTGACCAGGGATTTGTAAAACAGGAGAACACCAATCTCATCGTATGCATCTGTGCTCCTTTTAATAAACCCCATGATACTATTTGCCTTGGCATTTGTTGCCTTTCACTGACTGCTACAGTTACGGTTATTCTTAAAAACAATAATGAAATGGATTTTTTCCTCCCCATGTGCATAACCTTGCATTTATCTGTGTTAAACCTCATATGCCACTTCTCTGCCCAGGTCTCCAACTTATCCAGATCCCTTTGTAATAAAACATTGTTCTCTATTGTGTTGATTACTTTACAGATATTAGTATCTGCAAATATTGATATTATACTATGCAATTGTTCTATAAGGTCATTAATACATATATTAATGAGGATAGGGCCCAATACCGACCCCTGTTTTACATGACTAGTGACAGGGATCCAGTCTGAGTATGTACCATTAATACCACCTTTTGTTTTACTGAGACATTTACTTTCCCACGTGCAAACATTCAACATCATGAGGAAAGAAGATCATGTGGCACAAATAGACAATGACCCAAAGCATACTGTCAAACTGATTACAAGGTGGCCATCACAAAGCCCTGATCTCAATCCTATTGAAAATTTATGGGCAAAGCTGAAACGTCAGGTGCGAGCAAGGCGACCTACAAACATGGCTCGGTTACACCAGCTCTGTCAGAAGGAATGCGCCAAAATTCCTACCAACTATTGTGAGAAGCTTGTGGAAGGATATGTATAACATTTGAACCAAGTCATACAGCTTAAGGGCAATGCTACCAAATACTAATGAAATGTATGTAAATTTTTGACTTTGCAGAGAGTAATTAAAATGCCTTAAAAATTCTCTCTCCCTCATTATTCTGGCATTTGGCAAATATAAATAATTTTGGTAATCCTAATTTAGCTAAAATGTGTAAGGTTTATTCTGATTTCATGTCAGATTGTGAGAAAAACATGTATATGTGTCTTTACAAATAGTGCATGTAAACTTCTGGTTTCAACTGTATATGGTTAAAAAAAAATTGGGGTTAGTTTTACTCTCTCTGGCAATATGCCTTTCTGTCTCCAGCTTTGCTGTCTTTAATTTTTTTTTCATAATTTATTTTTTACTTATAGATTTTCTTGTGCTTCTTCCCTGCTTAAGGTAGCTTAAACACTTTCTTTTTGCTACTTATTGACTAAACATTGTTTTTTTATTGTTTCTTATCATTTTACTTCTTTAAGGTATGTACCTCTCACAGTAAGTGCTTATAGGGGTTTTGACAGGACGTGCCTTATCTGCTAAGAAGCAAATGTAAACAAGCCAAGGAGCTGAGAGAGAGAGAGAGAGAGACAGACAGACAGCCAGAGGCAGAGCTGCATAAGGGATCGTGTGAAATGTTCACTAAAATCATCAAACTACAACTTGTGGATTCTGTATACAAAAGACAACAGCTTTCTCCACAGCAGCTTGAAAGCTTCTTCATGTTCTCTGTCATCAGATAAAGCAGGGATCTACTCAGATAATCACACTACAACTAGTTTATTCTGTATACAAAAGAAAACATATTTCTAGCCGGTGCCTTGAAAACTTCTGCAGCTCAGTCTCATCAGATAAGAAGCTTTCTCTGTGCAAGCCCGGCCAGCAGCTCTTGTCAGGTCATATCTTGTAGAAGCTTTGAAGTAACTAAGGGCAGGTAAGGCAGCCTGTAGCTCTCTCAGGCTGCACTTTTTGTAATCACATTTATTTAGAAAAGTGATTAAAAACCCATTTTGGAGGATCCCACGTCAACATCACATCGTGGCAAAACCCCTTTAAGATGCTTTTAAAATCTCCCATTTATTATCAATTCCGTTATGTTTTAAGACCTTTTCCCAGTCAATGCGGTTATGGACCTCTTAAACAGACTAACCCCTTACCGCCGCAGTGAGTTTTGGCCTTGCTGACAGAGCCTCATTTTTTAAATGTGTCAATTTATGTGAGAATAACTTTTTACACTTTTACCTATCTTTGCTATTCAGAGATTTTTTTTCTCAGAACACATTGTGCTTTAAGTTAGTAAGAAATTTTGGTCCAAACAAGCCTTGTTTAAATGTGAAAAATATCAAAATATTGTGAAAATTTGGAAAATTTGCCATTTTTAAAATTAATAAATTTCTGTATGTAAAAAAGATAATTATTCCACTCAAAATAGTTTATAACTAAAATCTACTACATCTCTACTATAGATTGGCATCATTTTTTAAATGTCTTTTTTATGAAAATAGGGGGCTAAGAAATTTAGTAGTAATTGTTCACATTTTCAAGAAAATGTGAAAAATAGATTTTTTTTATGAACCAGTCCAATTCTGATGTGGCTTTATGTTAGATACCACCATAAATGACTCCATCTAAGAAACTAGACCTCTTAGGAAGTTTGTTTACCCAATAGGTATTTCACAGAAATTAAAGCAAAGTGGAGGTGAAATTTCAAAATTTTACTTTTTTTGCAAATTTTCAGTTTTTATCCATTATTCACTGGGACATGGTAGATGTGACCAGGTAAATGCAACTCAACATCAATTCCCCAGATACTTCCATTTTTAGACATACCCCGTAGGTGGCCCTGGTGCATTTTTTGGCTCAAACACAGGCCTCAGAGTAGGAGGAGCACCTACTGGACTCTGTGGTCTCATTTTTAACGTGATTTTATTTAGGCCCCATTAAAGGTTTACGGACACCCTAAGGTGCTAAAACTTAATAAACACCGCCAAAAGACCCTGTATTGGAAACTACACTCCATAAGGAATATATCCAGCGGTGTAGTGAGTATGTCAACCCCACAATTGTTTCCCAATTTTGTTTAGCATTAGGCTCTGATAATGAGAAAAATTTTTTTCCAACAATCGTCAATTTTAGCTTAAAATAGCTAATTTTTAAAATTTCTTCTAAGTAAGGCAATACCCTACATGTGGGTGTAAACTGCTGTTTAAGTACATGGCAGGGCGTAAAAGGGAGGGAGTGCTATTTGGCTTTTGAAACGCAAATTTTGGTGCATGCCATGTCGCATTTGGAAAGCCCTCAAAGTAGCAGAACAGGTGAAACCTTTCAGAAATCACACCATTTTGGATTCAACAACCCTCATGGATCTCCTATAGGAGTGCACTGTGCATTTTGGGCACACAGGTGTTCCATAGTTTTTTCAGCACTGGGCCATGAAAAATGGGGGGAAAAAATGCAGTTCTGCCATTGTTTTTTTGGGCTTCATTTTTACAGCTTTTGTTGTGCGGGATAAATGACATGATTACTTTACTATGTGGGTTGGTACAATTGCAATATAAATTTCATATCTTTTTTATGTTTTGCTACTTTTACACAATATAAATGCATTTATAAAATATTGAGTTTTTATGTCATCATAGTCTGATAGCCTTAACTTTTCTATTTTTCAGTAAATTGAGCTTATTATGGGTGTGTTTTTTGCAGGATGAGTTTATGTTTTTATTTGTATCAATATGGGGTGCAAATGATGCTTTTATCACTTTTTATTAAGTTTTTTTGTGAGGCATTTTGAACAAAACAATGCAATCTTGGTAGTGTTTTTTATTTTTACAGCAGTCATCGTGTGGTATAAATGACATGCTACCTTTACTCAGAAGGTTGATACAATTTCAGCGATATACAATTTGTATAGTTTTTGTTTTATATTTTACTGCTTTTACACAATAAAAACACTTTTATTCAAACAGGAAAACAGGTTTTTGCATTGCCATAGTCTAAGAGTCATAACATTTTTAGTTTTCTGTGTAGAGAGCTGTATAGCAGCTTGTTTTTTATGGGATGATTTGAAATTTTTATTGGTATGATGTTTGGGGGGGCAAGGCTTTTTGATTGCTTTTAAACCCATTTTTTGGAAGGCAGGGTGAACAAAATACTGCAAACGTAGTAGTGTTTTTTTTGTTTTTTTTAACTGCACTCACCATGCAATTTAGTTTTACTCCCTGGATAGAAACTATTTCGGTGACAACCAATTTATTTACTTTTTTATGGTAGTGTTTTTTATCTGTATTTTTTACAGAGGTCACCATGAGGCATAAATGGCATGCTAGCTTTACTCAGCTAGTCGATAAGATTACAGCAATACCCAATTTGTATATTTTTATGTTCATTCAAAAAGGAAAATACGTTTTTGCATTGCCATAGTCTGAGAGCCATAACTTTTAAATTTTCTTTGTATGGAACTGTGTAGTGGCTTGTTTTTTGTGGGATGAGTTGATTTTTTTATTGGTATAATTTTTAGAGATGGGCGAATTGATTCTAATGAAGTGGAATTCGTTTAGAATTTCAGGAAAACTTCGGTTCGGAACGAAATCGAACATTGGGGTACTTCGCATGAACGAAGTGTGCTTTTGATTGATAAAATGGCTGCGAGCACATGCCATTACATGGTGCAAAGAACTCTGGGAGGAAGAAGGGCATAGCCTGCATGACATGTGCAGAGATTAAGCCAATCAGAGACCGGTGGGATTCTGTGACATCACCGCACTATATAAGTCCGGGAGCGACGCTGGGAGCTCATACCGCACTCACTGTACTGAGTAGGGAAGGTGCCGCCGCGGCTGCTTATGATAGCTCTTACTAAAGAACTCATTTTTATACAGCGATTTTTGGGGGTGTCTCAGCTTGTCTCAGAGACTGCCTCTCTTAACGTTCTATTTCTGATTTTGTGGGGCATTGGATCTGAAGTCCAGTGTGCGTCCAGTGCAGCTGCATATACATTTTAATGCTATCTGCTCACAGCACATTGAATATCCAAGGGTGATCTAAGCCTGTTCCTGTTGTATTCATTTAAAGAAACAGCGTTTTTACAATACAAATACCACTTCATTTTTGGCTGCTCAATTCTTTTGCGCAATTTACATCCAGGGGTTAATTAAGCGTTGTTCTGCTGCTGTGGTGACTAAAAGAAACCATCTTTTTCACCGGCAAAAAAGAAATTTTTCCTGTAGCATAATTCACAAGCGAAGGTTAATTACAAGTTTTTCTCTTGTTGTGTAGCGTAAAATACACGCCATTGTAACACGCTACAAAGCTGGTAGTTTTTGGCTGCTCAATCCTTTTGCGCAATTTACATCCAGTGGTTAATTAAGTGTTGTTCTGCTGTTGTGGTGACTAAAAGAAACCGTCTTTTTCACAGCCAAAAAAGACATTTTGCCTGTAGCATAATTCACAAGCAAAGGCTAATTACAAGTTTTTCTCTTGTTGTGTAGCGTAAAATACACGCCAATGTAACACGCTACAAAGCTGGTAGTTTTTGGTTGCTTAATTCTTTTGTGCAATTTACATCCAGGGGTTAACTAAGTATTTTTCTGCAGTTGTACTCAGTAAAAGAAACTTTGTTTTTCACCGCCACAGAAGAAATTCTGTAGCATAATTTCGAAGGTTAATTAAGCCTGTTTGTGCTTTTATATTCAGTAAAATACACAGAGTTTTTAAACGGCACATACAAGTCAATTTTTCCTGCCCATTTGTGGAGCGTAATTTATATCCAAAGGTTACCCAAGCTTCTTAGTGTGTTCATTTGGAGTCAAATACATGGTGTTTATTCATCATATACAGATATCTTCATCAAACAGTGTCTGTACATTTTAGAACAAACAGTATGTCAGACAGAGAGGTCTCATAGTTTCATAGTTTCATAGTTTGTAAGGCCGAAAAAGGATGAGATGTCCATCCAGTTAAGCCTGTTGTGCTAAGGTGTTGATCCAGAGGAAGGCAAAAGACCCCAATGAGGTAGAAGCCAATTTTCCTCATTTTAGGGAAAAATTCCTTCCCGACTCCAATCTGGCAAACGGAAAAATCCCTGGATCAATGACCCCTCCAGAATCCTAGACACTATAACTTGTTATATTATTATGCTCCAGAAATGCATCCAAACCCTTTTTGAACTCTGTTAGTGAATTCAACATGACAAGTTCCTCTGGCAGAGAGCTCCACAGTCTCGCTGCTCTTACAGTAAAGAATCCCTTTCTATGTTTATGTAGAAACTTTCGTTCTTCAAGACATAGATGATGACACCTTGTTCTAAGATACAGTCCTGGTATAAATAAATCTTGGAGAGATCTCTATATTGACCTTTGATGTATTTAAACATATTATTATGTCCCCCCGAAGCGTCTTTTCTCTAAACTAAATAACCCTAATCTTGCTAATCTTTATGGGTACGGTAGTCCACCCAGTCCTTTTATTATTTTTGTTGCCCGCCTTTGTACCTGTTCAAGCTCTACAATGTCTTTCCTGTGCACTGGTGCCCAAAACTGTACACAATATTCCATGTGTGGTCTAACCAGCGACTTATATAATGGGAGAATAATGTTCTCATCATGTGCCTCTATGCCCCTTCTAATGCACCCCATGATCCTATTTGCCTTGGCAGCTGCTGTCTGACACTGGCTGCTACAATTAAATTTACTGTCCACCAGGATTCCCAAGTCCTTCTCCATGTCACTTTTACCCAGCCTTTTTCCATTTCACATGTAGTCATATAATGGATTTTTCCTCCCCATGTGCATAACCTTGCATTTATTTGTGTTAACCTCATCTGCCATTTCCCTGCCCAGGCCTCCAACTTATCCAGATCCCTTTGTAATAACACATTATCCTCTATTGTGTTGATTACTTTACAGAGCTTTGTATCGTCTGCAAAGATCTATATTCTACTGTGCAATCCATGTGTAAGATTGTTAATGAAAATGTTGAAAAGGATAGGGCCCAATACTGAGCCTTGTGGTACCCCACTAGTAACAGCAATCCAGTCTGAGTATGTACCGTTAATTACTACCCTTTGTTTTCTATCAGTGAGCCAGTTGCATACCCACTTGCACACATTTTCCCCCAGTCCAAGCACTCTCATTTTACTTACCAACCTTTTATGTGGCACCGTATCAAATGCTTTAGAAAAATCTAGATATATGACATCCAGTGCCTCACCCCGATCCAGTCTAGCACTGACTTCCTCATAGAAGCTGATGAGATTAGTCTGACAGGACCGATCCTTCATAAACCCATGCTGGAACGGCGTTCACCTGCGAGTGGCAGTGGCACAAACATTCCTGGAGCAGGCACAGGTCGCAGAACAGTAAGGGGACGTCGCAGCAGGGGTCATTCGGTGAGGCCACAACTGCCGCTGTCATCTAGCGGCCGTGTACTGACTAGCAACCCAAGGGTTCTTGATTGGTTGACTAGTCATCCACTTCCTCCCAGATGACATCCCGACAACCCCAGCCAAGAGTCGGTGGGATCGTCAGACACAACCTTTAGTTGGCATGGCCCGGGAGCAGGTCAGCGGCCCTCACCTGTCCTCAATCCGCCTCTGTCCCATCCGGTTCCCTCAGCCAGAGATCTACTATGTGGTCTGGGCTCAGCGACACTATATAGCGAGGATGAACAATTTGAGGAGGGTAGTCAGCAGCTACTTGGCAGCGAAGAAATGGGGCCCAATATCCCCTGCTTCTTGCAGTAGGCGGGAAAGTATAGATGTGGAGAGTGGCATGGTAGGCCATGTTTTTTAAGGGTCAGCCTCTGCCCTACCAAGACCGGTGATGAGGACAGCAGTGACGATGAAACACAAATAGATGATGAGTAGCCGACCGCACTTGGGAGCCGGGTGAGGCAAGGGCTTCATCATCGTCAGGAGAAGAGGGGGGTCAGCTTGTGCGTCAGGCAGGGCGCAGCCAGCAAGTGGGTTGTGTGGCTGTGAGTCAGCAGGATAGCAGCAGTGTGAGGTCGGGAGCCAAGCGGCCACGGGGTAAAAACCCGCTTCGCAGGTCCAAGAAAGTAGTGGCACAAGGGCTCAGCGAGGCAGCGGTGGCAGTAGTCACTCAGTGCGGAGCGTTGGGGGGGTAAAATCAGATACCCCGGCGGTGTGGCGATCTTTGCTAAGACAACGGAGGACCGAATATGGGTATATGTAAAATCTGTGGGCAAAAGTGAAAAGTGGCCGGGGAGCTAGCGTTGGAAACCACGGCCCTGCGTCAACACATGCAGCGTCACCATCCGTGGCCTGGAGAGAACGTGGCTCAGATGTGGTGGTCCATCCTGCCGCCGCAGCAACATCAGCAGCAGCGCCCAGTGGCACGCATGCCATTGCAGCCAGTCAAGGCTCCACCACCTCTGCAGAAGGGAGCTGTGTCTCTTTGACATCATCTCCCGGTCCAGATGCTCCTGCTCCTCGCTACTCATGGCGCCAGCAGTCGTTCAGCGAGGCGATTGCAAAGAGACAACCGTATGCGTCCAACCATCCTAAGGTGCAGCAGCTGACCGTGCTCCTGTCCAAGTTGTTGCTACTGCAGTCCCTCCCTTTCCAAATGGTGGACTTTTGCACCATTCAGAGAACTAATGGCTTGTGCTGAGCCGAGATGAAAAGTTCCAAGCCATAATTTCTTTTCCAAAAAGGCAGTACCAGCCTTCATAAATAAAATAGAACAGAAAGTGGGCCAGTCCTTGAGCTTATTGGTTTGTTCCAAGGTGCATGGCAGCACGGACGCTGGAGCTGTTACTACGGTCAGGGCCAATACATGTCCTTTACGGCCCATTGGGTGAATGTGCTTCCTGCCCAGGCACACCAACAACTTGGACAGGAGACATCGCTTTCTCCTCCACGTTGTCAAACTGCGGCTCCTGTGCCAATGTCCGCCTCCTCCTCCTCCACCACCATCTCAGCCTCCACAAGTACTGCTTCATCATACCACATGTGTAGGGCACAGCGGTGTCACGCAGTTCTACACCTGGCTTGCCTCGGAGAACGAAGTCACACAGGGGAGGAACTGCTCCGTGTCATGCAGCAAAAAATCGATGTGTGGCTTTCTCCGTGCCAACTGCAAATCGGAACCATGGTGACGGACAATGGCAGTAACATAGTGTCCCGGGGCTGCACCGAGGAGGGATGGTCCATGCGCCCTGCATGGCGCATGTGTTCAATCTGGTTGTGAAAAGGTTCCTGAAGTCTTCCACCGATCTTCAGAAGATTCTGAAAATGGCCAGGAAACTGTGAATGCACTTCATCCATTTCCCACAAAGCCAGGAACACCTCCTCGAGTGGCAGCGGCAGACCGGCCGCCCCCCCCACACGCGGCTATGCGATGTTGCCACCCGTTGGAATTCCCGCCGGCACATGTTGGACCGACTGTATGAACAGAGAAAGCCATTAAACGATTTTTTTATGAAGCCAGGCAGACAGGAGAACTCCCCTGTGTAACTTTGATGTCAGCCAGTGGCAGCTCATGCGTGACATCTGCCGTTTGTTGAGGCCATTCGAGGAGGCCACATTATTTGTCAGTCGCCAGGACTACGGGATGAATAACGTCATTCCACCCCTTCAACTCCCCCAACAGATGCTGAAAAATCTGGCTGGGCAAGGGACTGGAGACTGGGGACTACATCTCGCGGCCACATGAGTCCGGTGGGGACTGGAAATGGGGGGAGGAGGACATTGGAGCAGAAGCATTGTCTGGTGAAATGAGTGGGTTTTCTACCCAGGTGACAAGGAGGAGGAGCAGGAGCAGCTGGGGGAGGTTGATGGAGATGAGGAAGATGAGGCAGATGACCCGCAAGCACCGTGGCAGTATACAGTGGAGATGGAGGCAGGGAGCCCCTCGGAGTCACTTTCCCAGCATGCTGATTTGCCTGGCTAGTGACAGCCGAATAGTCAGCATTCTTAGGCATAGGGTATACTCCTTGGCTCTCCACCTGATTGGACCCTCGCTACCGATCCAAAATGAGGGAGTCATTTTTCCCTGCTATTGAGAGGGAGGAAAAACTCAATACTATAGGGAAATCCTCCGCAGTCGTTGGCTGCTGCCTATATGCTGCATCGTCCCTCCTTCTGACACGTACTGACCGGGGGGTTCTCAGCGCTCACTTACTACTACAGGGGAAGGTGGGGGTGTAGGAGCATACCAGCTCCATCACAGCACTTAAGTCCTGGGTCACTGATGAGCAGCTTCCTTCATCCCCCTAGTGAGGAGGGCAGTAGCCAGGCAGCAGGACCTGAGCAGTCCCCTGAAAACAACAGGTAGGTGGCCTATTGACAGCATCTGCCACCCGCAGATCGTTTGTCCTACTGGGCAGCCAAACTGGATGTGTGGCCGTTAAAAAACTTGCCGAGTTTGCAGTGGAGAAGTCTGTACTGCCCGGCCAGTAGTGTGTGCATCAGAGTTGTTGTTTCAGTGCGGCAGGGCCATCGTTACCCAAGGAGAACACTGCCTGTCCACGGGAAATGTGGAACGACTGACCTTTGTCCAAGATGATCAGGCGTCGGATCGGCCCAGGAGTCTCCACACACAATGCCTTAGCCGTCAGACTACATCAGCCATTACCCTCACCCAAACTGTGAGAAATGATCTGGGTTCAAATTACCTGCCACAACCACTATTCTTACATGCCGCCACCCGCTGAGCCACACGATCTGTTCAAAATTTTCTCCATCTGTCACCAAACCATCTTACCAGGGACTGGTATTGCATCCACCTCCACACCTCTGTCATTGTGCCAACTCTAAGACCTTAGCTGCTGCTTGCTGTTGGCTGGTGCTGTGACATCCACACTGTGTCATTGTGCCACTCTGTGGCCTACTCCTGTTTTTGCCACCTCCAGAATGTCATTGTGCCACTCTCTGACCTCATGCTGCTGCTGCTGCCGTGACCTCCACTCTGTGTCATTGTGCCACTGTCTGACCCCATGCTGCTGCTGCCGTGACCTCCACACTGTGTCATTGTGCCACTCTGTGGCCTACTACTGTTTTGCCACCTCCAGAATGTCAGTGTGCTCACTCTCTGATCTCATGCTGCTGCCTGCCGTCCACCTCCACACTGTGGTCATTGTCACTCCTGACCTCATGCTCTGCTGTTTGACTTCCCTCTCTGTCATTGTCTGCCACTCTTTGGCCTACTTACCTGTTCTTTGCCACTCCAGAATGTAATTGGTGCCACTCTCTGACCCTCATGCTGGCTGCTGCCGTCACTCCACTCTCTGTCATTGTGCCTCTCTGGTGGCCTACTACTGTTTTGCCACCTCCAGAACGTCATTGTCCACTGTCTGACCTCATGCTGCTGCTGCGCGTCCACCCCCACCTGTGTCATGGGTGCCACTCTGTGGCCTACTCCTGTTTTTTGCCACCATCCAGAATGTCATTGTGCCACTCTCTCTGACCTCATGCTGCTTCTGCGTGCCCTCCCACTGTGGTCATTGTGTTCACTCTCCGACCTCATTCTGCTTGCTGTTTGACTCTCCACTCTCTGTCAATTGTGCCACTCTGTGGCCTACTCCTCTTTTGCCACCTCCCAGAATGTCCCATTGGCCACTCTCTGACCCATGGCTGCTGCTGCTGCCGTGACCTCCACTCTGTGTCATTGTGCCACTGTCTGACCTCATGCTGCTGCTGCCGTGACCTCCACACTGTGTCATTGTGCCACTCTGTGGCCTACTACTGTTTTGCCACCTCCAGAATGTCATTGTGCCACTCTCTGACCTCATGCTGCTGCTGCCGTCACCTCCACACTGTGGTCATTGTGCCACTCTCTGACCTCATGCTGCTGCTGTTTGACTTCCACTCTCTGTCATTGTGCCACTCTGTGGCCTACTACTGTTTTGCCACCTCCAGAATGTCATTGTGCCACTCTCTGACCTCATGCTGCTGCTGCCGTCACCTCCACTCTCTGTCATTGTGCCACTCTGTGGCCTACTACGGTTTTTGCAACCTCCCGAACGGCATTGTGCCACTGTCTGAACCTCAAGCTTGCTGCTGCCGTCACCTCCACACTGTGTCATTGTTCCCACTCTGTAGCCTACTCCTGTTTTTGCCACCTCCAGAATGTCATTGTGCCACTCTCTGACCTCATGCTGCTGCTGCCGTGCCCTCCACACTGTGGTCATTGTGCCACTCTCTGACCTCATGCTGCTGCTGTTTGACCTCCACTCTCTGTCATTGTGCCACTCTGTGGCCTACTACTGTTTTGCCACCTCCAGAATGACCATTGTTCCACCCTCTGACTCATGCTGCTGCTGCCGTCACCTCACTATCTGTCATTGCGCCACTCTGTGGCTACTACTGTTTTTTGCCACCTCCAGAACGTCATTTGTGCCACTGTCTGACCTCATACTGCAGCTGCCGTGACCTCCACACTGTGTCATTGTGCCACTCTGTGGCCTCTGTGGCCTACTCCTTTTTTTGCCACCTCCAGAATGTCATTGTGCCACTCTCTGACCTCATGCTGCTGCTGCTGCCGTGACCTCCACTCTGTGTCATTGTGCCACTGTCTGACCTCATGCTGCTGCTGCCGTGACCTCCACACTGTGTCATTGTGCCACTCTGTGGCCTACTACTGGTTTTGCCCCCTCCAGAATGTCAATGTGCCAACTTCTCTGACCTCATGCTGCTGCTGCCGTCACCTCCACACTGTGGTCATTGTGCCACTCTCTGACCTCATGCTGCTGCTGTTTGACTTCCACTCTCTGTCATTGTGCCACTCTGTGGCCTACTACTGTTTTGCCACCTCCAGAATGTAATTTGCCACTCTCTGACCTCATGCTGCGCTGCCGTCACCTTCCACTCTCTGTCATTGTGACACTCTGTGGCCTACTACTGTTTGCCACCTCCAAACACTCATTGTGCCACAGATCGACTCATGCTGCTAGCTGCCGTCACCTCCACACTGTGTCATTGTGCCAACTCTGTGGCCTACGTCCGTTTTTGCCACCTCCAGAATGTCATTGTGCACTCTCTGACCTCATGCTGCTGCGCCGTGACTCCCACACCTGTGGTCTTTGTGCCACTCCTGACCTCTTGCTGGTGCTGTTTGTCCTCCACTCTCTGTCTTTGTGCCCACTCTGTGGCCTACTTACTGTTTTGCCACCTCGAGAATGTTCCATTGTGCCACTCTCCTGAACGCTCATACTGCTGCTGCCGTCCGACCTCCACTCTCTGTCATTGCGTCCCACTACTGTGGGCCTACTACTGTTTTGCCACCTCCAGAACTCCGCGATTCGTGACACTGACTTCTGAGCCTCATGTGCTGCCGTGACCTCCACACTGTGTCATTGTGCCACTGCTGTGCAGCCTATACTCCTGGTTACACTTGCCGACCTCCAGAATGTCACATTTGTTGCCACTCTCCGCCTCCTGCTGCTGCTGGCTCCGTGACCTCCACTCTGGGTCATTGTGCCACGTCTGACCGCCTCATGCTGCTGCTAGCCGTCGACCCCCCACACTGTGTCATTGTAGCCACTCCTGTGGCCTACTACTGTTTGCACCTCCTGAACGTCATTGTGCCACTGTCTGACCTCACTGCGCTGCGTGCACCTCCACACTGTGTCATTGGCCACTCTGTGGCCTACTCCTGTTTTTGCCACCTCCGAAATGTCATTGTGCCACTCTCAGACCTATGCTTGCTGCTGCCGTGCCCTCCACACTGTGTCATTGGCCACTCTCTGACCTCATGGGGGGCCTTGCTGTTTTTTTGTTTGACCTCCACTCTCTGTCATTTGCCACTCTGTGGCCTACTACTGGTTTTGTCCACCTCCAGAAGTCATTGTGCAACCTCTCTGACCTCATTGCTGCTGCGTGCCGTCACTCCACTCTCTTCATGCGCCACTCTGGGGCACTCCTGTTTTTGCCACCTCCAGAATGTCATTGTGCCACTCATCTGGACCTCATGCCTCTCATGCTAGCGTGACCTACCAGCGACTGTGTCAAGTGTGCCATCTAGTCATGAACACCTCATGCTGCTGCTGCCCAGGTGAACCTCCACCACTGAGTCATTGTGCCACTCTGTGGCCTACTCCCGTTTTTTGCCGCCCTCCAGAATGTCATTGTGCCACTCTCCCTGACCTCATGCTGCTGCTGCTGCCGTGACCTCCACTCTGGTCAATGTGCACTGTCTGACCACATTCTGCTGCTGCCCGTGACCTCCACACTGTGTCATTGTGCCACTTGTGGCCTACTACTGTTTTGCCCACCTCCAGAAGTCATTGTGCCCACTCCTCTGACCTTAAATCATGACTGCTGCTGCCGTCACCTCCACACTGTGTCATTGTGCCACTCTCATGGACCCTCATTCTGCTGCTTCGTTTGACTTCCACTCTCTTCATTGTGCCACTACTGCTGGCCTTCTATTTTTCTGTTTTTGCCACCTCCCAGAATGTAATTGTGCAATCTCTCTGACCTCATGCCAGCTGCTGCCGTCACCTCCACTCCTCTGTCATTGTGCCACTCGTGTGGCCTACTACACTAGTTTGTTGCCACCTCCAGAACGTCATTGTGCCACTGTCGACCCCATGCTGCGCTGCACGTCACCTCCACACTGTCGTCATTGTGCTCACTCTGTGGCCTACTCCGTTTTTGCCACCTCCAGAATGTCACGTTGTGCAACTCTCTGACCTACATGCTGCTGCTTGCCGTGCCCCACCACACTGTGGTCATTGTGCCAACTCTCTGACTCATGCTGCCTGGCTGTTTGACCTCCACGTTCTGTCATTGTGCCACTCTGTGGCCCTACTCCTGTTTTTTTGGGCCACCCTCCAGAATGTCATTGTGCCACTCTCTGTACCTCATGCTCGCTGCTGCTCGCCGTGACCTCCACTTCTGTGTCATTGTGCCACTGTCTCGACTCATGCGCTGCTGCCGGGACCTCCACACTGTGTCATTGTGCCACATCTGTGGCCTACTACAGTTTTGCCAACCTCAGAATGTCATTGTGCACTCTCTCCCTCATGCTGCTGCTGCCGCACCTCCACACTGTGGTCATATGTGCCACTCTCTGACCTCATGCTGCTGCTGGTGTGATTTCCACTCTCTGGTCATGTGCCACCTTTGCCTACTACTGTTTTGCCACCCTCGCAGAATGTAATTGTGCCACTCTCTGCCTCATGCTGCTGCAGCCGTCACCTCCACTCTCTGTCATTGTGCCACTCTGTGGCTACTATTTTTTTTTTGTTTTGCCACCTCCAGAACGTCATTGTGCCACTGTCTGCACCTCATGCTGCTGCTGCCGTCACCTCCACACTCTCTCATTGTACGACTATGTGACCTACTACTGTTTTTGCCACCTCCAGAAAGTCATTGTGCCACTGCCTGACCTCATGCTGCTGCTGTGGCTGCTGCCGTGCCCTCCACACTGTGTCATTGTGCCACTGTCTGACCTCATGCTGCTGCTGTCGTCACCTCCACTCTCTGTCATTGTGCCACTCTGTGGCCTACTACTGTTTTGCCACCTCCAGAATGTCATTGTGCCACTCTGTGGCCTACTCCTGTTTTTGCCACCTCCAGAATGTCATTGTGCCACTCTCTGACCTCATGCTGATGCTGCCGTGACCTCCACTCTCTTTCATATTGCAACTCTGTGGCCTACTACTGTTTTGCCAGGCCCTACAGATGGTCATTGTGCCTCTGTCATAAACTCAAGCGCTTGCTGTGGCAGCTGTTGTGACCCTACACACTATGTGAATGTGCCACTGTCCCGACCTCATGCTGCTACTGCCGTGACCTCCACTCTGTCATTGTGCCACTGTGTGGCCTACTCCTGTTTTTGGCCACCTCCAGAATGTCATTGTGCCATCTCCTAAACCCCATGCTGCTGCTGTGGCTGTGCCGTGCCCTCCACACTGTGTCTTGTGCCACTGTCGATCTCATGCCCGCTGCTATCGTGACCTCCACTCTCTGTTCATTTTGCAACTCTGTGGCCTACTACTGTTTTGCACCCCTTTAGAATTCATTGTCCACTGTATGACCCCATTGCAGCTGCTGTGGTAGCTGTTGTGACCTACACACTCTGTGATTGTGCCACTGTCTGACCTCATGCTGCTGTGTGGTGCTGCCGTGACCTCCACACTCTGTCCCTTGTGCCACTGTGTGGACTACCCTGTTTTTGCCCCTCCAGAATGTTTTGTTTCCACTCTCTAACCTCATGCTGCTGCTTTTGGCTTTCTGCTGTGACCCCCACACTGTGTTTGTGCCACTCTGTGGCCTACCCCCTGTTTTTGCCCCCCAA
>JAODAL010015805.1:0-82637 GCA_025379985.1 Phyllomedusa bahiana
GAAAAGGTTGGCGTGAATTTGAGGCGATAGGAAGATGATTTTGCTAGTCCCCCAAACCCCAGAGGCTTGGGAACTCAAGGCCCATCTCTCACATATGCTTGGATCTCCATTTCCCCCAACTGATCCCCCTTTTTAAGGGCCATAAAAATAAAACAGTTACGGGGTGGCCACCCTCCTGACCCCCGGGTACAAAACAAAACTCAGCACTTTCCTTCCACCCCCCCAAATAGAAGTAAAATGCAGAAATGGAGCCCTTTGCTGATTGATCAACTGGAACATCTGTTTGCCCGCTTCACGTTCTTCAAATTCACGGTGGAAAACGCCAGCGCAAACAGCAGTAGATCCAAGTAGCCGTAAGGGCGCAGGGCAGCAGCAGGCAAGGTGGCAGAAGCCTAAGGGTGCCCTCGGCAATCTTTTTTTACCACCTCACCAACGCATCAATGCAGGGCACACATACAACCCCCAAAGACCAGCTTAAGATCATGGTGCACGACATCTGCGTCTAAACACCGATGTTTTGTTGTGTTCCGGACCCAATAGACCCGGGTATCCAAAAGGCGAATGGCCCGGCTGGCTCGCCACGCCAAAGGGGTGTTTTTCTTGCCCACCCGCGTCAATTTCGGGCGGACCTTTTCAGCACAGCCGGAGGAGTCTTACAGACAAACCATCCGGCTTTCCACAGATAATGTGGACGTTTAAACTTTCTCAAGTGAACGGGCAGGGATCTCTGAGATTTTGTGGCCCCAACCCGGGGCCCCGATTATTTGGTCTACTTCACACCCCTCCAAACAGAAATGGCCCTCTTGAAAAAATTATTTTTTTAAAATCATTTCTTACTGCAATTTTTATTCTCAAATTCCCAACAGTTATTTTGCTGGTTTTTCTGTGAGGGGGACTAAAAGACACCAAGGTTTCATGACAAAACCATATTCCATTTACTCACTTCATCTTTAGAATTTTTCACATTTCAATGTTTTGGGGTCATGTTTTCCTCACAATTTTTAACATGGGGTGAGAAGCATATTTAAATTTTTTGAGGTCATGTTGCTGGAAAAAAGCTATAATCAGGTCCTTTGGAACAGAAATGGGTTCTAAGTGCATTTCTCCTTCACAATTTTCAACATGGCTGAAAGTCATTTTTATAATTTTTTGGGTCATCTGCTTTAAATTTTCAGCAATATACGGGTCCTTTTCTACAAAATGTTGTTTCTAATAACATTTGTTCTTCACAATTTTCCCAAAAGGGGCTCAGGGGTCATTTTTTTTAAATTTTTTGGGGCTTTTTGCTGTGACATCAGCTATACTACGGGTCCTATTCAAAAAAATGTTTTTTTTCAACAGACATTTGTTCTTCACAATGGTCAAGATGGCTCAAAGGGTAAAGGGCTGTCAGAAACAGAGTAGGTGGGACACTGTTAATGGACACAAATTGCAAAATGACTTGTTTTTTAAAGATCTTTAACATAGCTATCAATCCCTGTATGGACAACCCATTTAATACAATTAAAAAAAGAAAAAAAGACATGGGGGGATTCCATCCATTTTAAAATGTGTTTCTAAATTAAAGTACAAAAAACTTGCAGTACAAAATACTGTTTAAAAAAATTTCCTCGAATTTACAAGGGGGTCAGGAAAAAACTTGACCAATGAGGTTATTCAGAGGACATGGAGATGGGCACGGGACAGAGAACAAAGTCAAGCCATTTCCTCCACACGTTAGTAAAATGAGAAAAAAAATGCCAAGATAAAGGGCACCGGGGTGAAACAGGACTTTAACCCCACTAGAATTTCCAAGTGAACTCAAATTGGTCCACACCATCCCGGAGGGGCAAGCCCCCCGGGTAGACTGTGTACGAGGAAGGCGGGAGTTTCTCCCACTTCCGTTTCCGCACTCGCTTCAGCACGCATTTTTTTCCGTGCTGCGTCATGGGGGCATTTTAACCTGCGTGTTAAAATTTGGGGGGCCCCGCCTGGGCTCTCACCGCCCCCACTTAACCCGGGCTCTGGGTCAGCGGGGGCAGAGGACAGGTATATCAATGTCCATTCAACAAAATGGTGTTAAAGACCCTTTTTCTGGCACTTTTTAATCGGGGGTCATCGGGTTCGGTGCTCAAGCTGTAGCCCGGGACGGTAAGTCAATGTCCAATTCAAAAAAAAGGGTGGTTGACAGACTCCTTTGTCCGGCTTTTTTTAAATGTGGGGTCAGCATTTTGGGGGCCATGGCTGGGGCCCGGGAAAAGGTATAGTCAACCCCATTCAAAAAAAATGGGGGTTAAAGACCCCTTTTTTTTCCCGGGCAATTTTTAAATGTGGGGGTCAGCAGGTTTTGGGGCTCATGCTGTGGCCCGGACAGGTAAGTCCAAGTCCAGTGAAACTAAAATGTGTTTGAAAACTCCTTTTTCCGGCACTTTTTAAATGGGGGTCTGCATTTTTTGGGCTCATGCTGTAGCCCGGGACAGGTAAAATCAAGTCCATGAAACCAAAAATGGGGTTGAAAAAACTTTTTTTTTCCGGCACTTTTTAAATCGGGGGTCATGCGGGTTTGGGGTTTCATGCGTGGACCAGACAAATAGTCTATGCCATTTCAACAAAAAGGTGGTTGAAAGACTCCTTTTTTCCGGCATTTTTTTAAATCTGGGGGGTCAGAATTTTAAAATGGTCATGCGTGGCCCGGGACAGGTATAATATATCCCCCATTCAACTAAAAGGTGGTTGAAAAGACTCCTTTTTCCGGCACTTTTTAAAATGTGGGGGTCATGCAGGTTGGGGGCTCTGCTGTAGCCCAGGACAGGTAAAAAGTCAATTTCCATGAAACTAAAATGGTGGTTAAAGACTCCTTTTTCCGGCCTTTTTAATCGGGGTCATGCAGGTTTGGGGGGGCTCATGTGGGGCTCAGGACGGGTAATCAATGTCCAGTGAAACAAAAATGGTGTTTAAAAAGCCCCTTTTTTTCCGGCCTTTTTAAATTGGATTCATGCGGGTTGGGGCTCTTTTCTGTAGCCCAGGACAGGTATAGTCAAATGTCCAGTAAAACCCAAAAAGGGTGGTTGAAAGACTCCTTTTTCCCGGGGCACTTTTTAATCGGGGTCAGAAGGTTTAAGGGTCATACTGGGGACAGAACGGGTATGTCAATGCCATTTCAACAAAATGGGGATAAAAGCCCCTTTTTTTTCGGCACTTTTTATTCTGGGGGTTAGACAGGTTTTTAATGGTCAAACGTGGTCAAAACAGAATGGTCAAGCCAGTTCAACAAAAATGGTGGTTAAAAAGACTTTTTCCGGCAATTTTTAAATTGGGGGGCATGCAGGTTGGGGGCCATGCTGTTTCCAGGCAGGATATTCAATGTCCATTCAATAAAATGATGTTCTTTTCATACTCCTTCTGGCATTTTTTAATTTGTGGGTGATGCGGGGTTAAGGTCAGCGTGGACAAACAGGGTAGGAATGGGTGTGACTTTTTTTTTTTGGCTTTTATAGCCTAATTTGTCCTAAGATGTGAAGGTATCCATTTTTACTTTTGGGCTGTTTTAATTCCAGCGGCTCCACCCTTTTTGGGTTAAAAAGAAGGTGTTGTTCTCCCCATAACTTTAATGGTCATCGGGGAAAGAAAACGACTATGACATCGAAAAAAAACCCTTTTTTTATGGGGGCCACTAAACGCTATCGCCGATGCGAAACCAACGAATCGCCAACACACCATTTACAATAATGCAGGGTTTCCCCGAGGATAAGCTGCACTCCCTCGGGGAAAGTTAGGGGGTGGGCATTTTTAAGAAAATCCACTGCGGGAGTTGTATCGTTTCTGGGGAAAGTCAACTTTTCTGCAGGATTTTCCTAAGGACATTTTTTGTCTGCGATGTGTGCTTTCACTGACAATTTGCAGCACGTCTCGGGAGTTCAGAATGCGGTGGCTTATTCTCTTTCTCACCTAAAGTGGGACCGGTTCAGAACTCTGGCCCCGACGGTGGCGGAACTCGGGGAGGAGTGCCCCTGTCACCTCTGGACTGTGGCCTCTGGGACGCAGACCACTTGATTCAGGCTTCATTGACAGGTGGGTCCTGGGCGGCTTATGAAGCGGCTTGGGGTCTTTGTTCGGTCTGGATTGCAGACTTTTGGGACTTGTCTTCAGAGGAGGACAATCTAAGGGCATTTTTGTGCCTTCTGGTTCATGTCTATAGGCTGGGGTGGTCCGTTTCGACGGTTTTCAGATTCATGGCAGGTTTGGCGTTCGGTTTCCGGTTGCGCAGGATGCTGGATTTGACTAAGGATATTGTCATAACCCATGCGCTATCGTCGGAAGCGGGTGTCCAGAGACACTTGGTGCCTTGTCGTTTTTGCACTGTTAGAATGGTTTGGGAGGGAGTTGGAGGCTGTTGCAAGCTTTGGGTTTGAGACGGTTTTATTTAGCTAGGCTTTCTCTCTGGCGGTTTTGAGGCCTTGAGAGTGGGGGATCTAGTGTCCCCTGGTCTGTTGCGGGGAGAGGATTTACAAGTAACGGATGTGATTGACCAAGGAGACGTCATTGAATTTTGGATTTGTAAGTTGAAAACAGATCAGGATGGGAGGGGCAAGAGGGCGATTCTGCATGGAGTCCCTGGGGATTTGATGTGCCCATTAAAATGTTTGAGGGAGTTTAGGGCATTGCGGAGGACTTCACATGAGCAGCTCCCTAGTCACAAGGACGGGTCGTTTCTGTTTGGGTTTCAGTTCTCCGTGGTGTTCAGGCGTTGTTTGGAAGCAGTTGTTTTGGAGTCCTCTACCTTTGCCCCGCATTCTTTTTCAATTGGGACAGCCAAGGAGATGGCGGGTTTGGGCCTTTGCCCGGAGTTGATCTGTAGAATCGAAAGGTGGGAGTCGGATAGATTCAGGTTGTACATTTGCCCCATCTGATTGCGGTGGGTGATCAGTAGGGTTCATATTGTGGATGTGTGTTTTCTCATTTTATTTGTTGTTGTCTTTGCCTCTTATGTCTTTAGTGCGTTCCCCCTTCCTGGTATGGATCCTTGGACATTCTTACGTGCACTGGGACACAGAGAGAGCGTATGTGCATCTGGATGGGCAAAAGTTGGGCATTCCCCGCAGTGTGGCTGTAGTGCGTTGGCTGGCAAGGCACGAAATGAGGTGGATGGGGGTTCGTTGCCTGGCATAGGTCCCTGGAGGTTTTGGTGTTGCATGTGGGTGGTAACGACCTGGGGTCCCTGACATCTTTGGAGTTGGTGCGTAATATGAAATACGACCTCTTGCGGTTGTGGTAGTCCTTTCTGGGCCTGGTGATCGTATGGTCGGACATTGTGTTCCGTCACCATTGGAGGTGGGCTTGCTCGTTGGAGAGTTGGAATAGGGCCATGGTGAAGGTTAATAGATCGGTGGCGGGCTTTGTTGCCTGGAATGGCGTGGTGTTTGTGCGACACCTGGAATTAGAGTCAGGTGTTTGTAATTTTTGGAGATTGGGTGGGGTACACTTGACCACGGTCGGGCTGGATTTATGGACCCTGGGTCTGTAAGAGGGCATTGAAAGAGTGATTGGTTTGGTGGGGGTCTCGCGTGTATGAGGTATCATGGAACACTCACTGTGGTGGCTGAGGTTCTTGGAGTTGGGAGTAGAAAATTGGTGAGGGAGTCGTTCGGGATATTCCCTTAATGTTTGGTTAACTTTGACGACATGGCGAAGGTGGACTCTTTCAGGCTGGTATCACTGGAGAGCAAAATGGTTGAGCCATCTAGTATGGCTTTTGGGCCTCCAAGCCAGTAGAGTACGGCTCGGGATAATAGTGGTTTTCCCTTCCGGGATTGGGTCACTGGTCAATTAGCTCCAAGGACCTCTGACCCATATCTTTGTACTTTGGCACTTGTTTACTAAGATTTGGATTAATTTTTAAAGATGTTTTTTTAAAATTTTTAATTGCAATTTTTCTATGTTGTATTTTGTTAATGAAATGGCTACTGTGGCCAATTTAATCCAGTTGGTTGTTGGTCTCATTATTCAGATGGCTGCAAAGCAGCCTTGGGGAAAAGGTTTTAGGAAGGTGTTTAGGTTGTGGGCAAGTCAAGCAATCAGCATTGCTTAGGGTCAAGGGTTAAACAGGGATGCCATCAGGTTTGCTCACAGGTATTCTTCTGCATTGAAGTTTTTAGTAAAAGCCTCCATCACAGAACTGGAACCGGACCTATTTCACAACGGACACAATAGACCTCACTGACCACAATGGAGTGTAAGAAGTTTCTGCCGCCATGTCTGTAGTTTTGACAGGAAAATAGCACAGCTGCATCAATCTCACTGGAATCGAAGATGGAGGAGCCAAACTGAACCTCCGATGCAGAAGTGAACTTGGCACAGGGCAGGCATTGACACAACTTTCCGGAAAATCTGGGTGAGATCTAATGGGGCTACCAGTTCCTGCAAAGATTGTCACTCAGATTTCCCAGACTCCAGAGCAGCCAATATGTCCAGTTTAACCGGCTTTATTATTGTAAGTATGGTATTGGGAAAGCTAGAAAAGCTGGGAACGTGCAATGTCAGTAATATTATATTATAGGCACTATATATTTCCAGGACCATGTTATACTTTCCCTGAAAAGTATAAATTCTTCTTCTGTCTCTGCAGCCAGTTCTGGGACACATTTGTTACTTGAAAAACTCGATGGCAACCAAATTTCAGCCACTACTTACAGCCACTTAATATAGGTGCTCAGAGAGACTTGGAGGTTTTAGTACTAACTAGCAGCCACAATGTCACAGGGCAGGATAGAGGATGGTGAAGGAGGAAGTCTCATGTCTCTCCTCTATAAATCACCACGCCCTTTACACGGCTGCAGCGTGCTTCCTCTTTCCAACAGAGTTTTTACTATCACTAAAAAATCCCCGATTCCTCCTACTCTTTGTGTGTCTGTAACTTGGATGCTGCACTGGTGAGAGCTGATTTGTGCAGCGCTCCAGAACAAGCAGGAGCCCCGGTTGTGGGTTGTGATGGTGTCATTGGTGGACGTGACTTGTAGGGCTGGAGTCCTGGCCAGAAAGAGCAGGTTACAGTGGGCACAAGGGATTTTAAATAAACGGTGCCTCCCTTCCTTAATATCTGTTTATTGTGTGTTTCTCTGACTTTGGTTGTTTAAATTTTGTGTCTTGTTGGGGAACCTTTAATGCTTTGATCTGAGGTCTTGTTGTGGCGGCCAGCTGTGGGTTGGGGTCCTTGGAGTTAGTCATAAAGTTGTTGTGGTGGGAGGGTTCATCATGGTAATGGCCCCACAATTTTGGAGGTGTCTCCTTGGTCTGTTGAAGGTGTTGGGGCTCTTACAGGATGGGGTCTCTGTGAGCCGGTGTTTATGTTAAATTAGCCATTATTTTTTTGTTTCTGGTGCCTCTGAGCAGGTGTGTTTTAGGGTTGGAGATAAAATATGGTTTACACTATTATTGCTTTAATAAGTTGTTGACAGACCTTTTGTAGCTCCAAGAACCGCCTCCACTGGGTATGACTTTACAAAAATGTGTTCTTTTATATGTTAACTGTTTGTTAATCAACTGTTGCCTGCGGCCAATTGAATCAAAGCTGTGAGTCAGAGTTGTTTTTGGTTGTAGTCCCCAGAAGACTCAGATATTGGGGTGGGTGTAAGTGAATCCTGGGTTATTAGAAGTCACTCCATGGTGCTATGGGTCATGATGAGCTGATGCCTCCTTCATCTGCAGGCTCAGAATGGAACAGTGGTGCAGAAGAAAGTGAACATCACTCCCTCTCCCGCTGCCCAGAAAACACAGTGGTGCACAGGCAAGGCAGTTGCACCAGAATTGTGACACAATTTGGGGCAAACATTATGTCATGCATTTCTAGACATTTCTGTGCGGATTTTCAGATGTCATTGGTGTCCAAGGCATGGACAGATTGTAAATTCAGGGACTCTCACATCAGTGAGGTCAAACTGAAGGAAAGTGACAGAATTGAGGAGTTTTGGCATCAGTTGTGACATATAAAAATCCAATACCGGGGTTCGTGCGGATATTGGAAGTTTGACTAGGACCCCACATCAAATATTTTTACAGACACAAAAGAAAGTTACGTATCCATGTTTGGGATGTGGTCAGTGTTCCAGTGTCACAAAGGGGGAATATGTGACTCACCCGCAGGCTAGTAAAAAGATCAGAATAATAGGTTTCTATACAAGCAAATCACGACACATGGTCTCCGTGATTAAGAATCAATGTGGTCTCACATACGTGTAAGAGATCTCCCTGCATGTGCACGACTGCATAGCAAAGCTTAAATCAATGATAAGAATCTGGGATATGATGTTACCATTACCATGACACTTTACAGAACCATAATATACAGTGTGTACGGAAAGTATTCAGACCCCTTTACATTTTTCACTCTTTCTTTTCTTGCAGCCATTTGGTAAAATCCAAAAAGTTCATTTTTTTTCTCATTAATGTACACTCTACCCCCCTCAATTAAGAAAAAAAACAGAAATGAATTTTTTGCAAATTTATAAAACAAGAAAAACTGAAATATCACATGGTCATAAGTATTCAGACTTCATTGGAGTCCAGTTGTGTGTAATTAAACTGATTGGACTTGACTGGGAAAGGCAGACTCCTGTCTATATAAGACCTCACAGCTCACTGCATGTCAGAGCACGGGAAAACATAGGTCTAAGGAACTGCCCCCGTACTCAGAGACAGAATTGTGGCAAGGCACAGATCTTGGCCAAGGTTACAAAATAAATTCTGCAGCACTCAAGGTTCCTAAGAGCTCAGTGGCCTCAATAAGATCCTCTGGTCTGATGAGACGAAGATTGAACTTTTTGGTGTTAATTGTAAGCTTTATGTGTGGAGAAAACCAGGCCCTGCTCATCACCTACCCAATACAAGCCCAAAAGTGACACATGGCAGTGGAAGCAATCATGGCTATGGGGTGTTTTTTCAGCTAGCGCAGTGGAAAGAGGACGACTGGGGTTGCAATTGAAGAAAGATGAATGCGCAAAGTTACAGAGATATCCTGGATGATAAACTCATCCAAAAACCTCTCTTCCAGTGGCTTCAGAACATATAATTCCTGTGTCCATTCTTGACTGGTCCGACGCCAGAGGCCCTGAGCCTTCAACCCCAATAGATCATCGCTGAGAGACCTTGAGAAATGCTGTCCCACCACACGTTCACCATCCAACTGAGGAACTGTAGGATACTGCAAGGAAAGGCCAGAGGAAGCCCCCAATTCCGAGGTGGTGAAAAACTTTTGTTGCATAACATGTTGGCATCATTCCAAAGAAGACTCATGGCTGTATTAGCTCAACAGGGGCTTCTACCCAATACTGAGCAAAGGGTCTGAATACTTATAACCATCACAAGGCATTATGGGAAAGGGGCTGAGAAGCCCAAAGCGCCCTCTGTTGGATGTAACAAATCCTCAATTTGCTTTTGACCCACCAAGTCTTGAGAAAGCAAAAAGGATTTTTTAGCCAAGTCAGTATCTCTCATCTGCAGACAACGCTGTTTCGGATTTTTTGTCCCTCATCAGTGCAGAGCAGAGCGATACTGGCGGCTGGAGGGAGCATTGAGTGCTCAGAAGGGGAAGTACTCTCCTTTGAGAGAGAGCATCCGAACGAACGGCTTGTAAAGTTTATTTTTTGCCTTTTTTAAAACCCTGGTGTAGTAAGCTATCTGCATATCACCAAGGCATTTTGGGAAAGGGGCTGATAAGCCCAAATGCACATCTGTTGATGTAACCAATCCTCAATTTGCTCTTTTCCCCGATCTCTCCATATACTACAATCGGAAACAAGTAGCTTCGCTCTCTGATTGAGATGGGATAGTGCCAAGACCCCGCTAAGCTTAACCAATCATCTCTTTTCTGCATTTTTTAACTGTATTTTGTAACTGTCCCATCGGGGGGGGGGGGGGGGGGGGGGGGGGTGGGGGGGGGGGGCTCCCACCTTTGAATTTTGATGGTCAATTCTTCTCCATAGGTTTTAATGGTACTCTGTCGCCCTATTCTGATTGGCTGGTTTTTGTGCCGACATGAAAGCGCATACAGAATTTGAATTAGTCTGTATTTCCAGGCAATTTGCAATATCCAAATTCCTGATGTTGCGCCGTTCTGGATTTTGAAAGAAAAGGAAATTTTTATTTATGTATTTTTTAAGTAGGTTTTGAGCTCTTTTTCTGATAATGTTTTACACCTAATAAAAGCGATATTTTATTCTTACTCCATGCCGCACGGACATGTTTAATGATTTTTCGCTGTTTTCATCCTGTCTCAAATCGTAAAACATGTTTAGGCGCATCCCGCACTGCGCCTAAGTCCACCGCACTGCCCCCACACACGGGGAGGCGCTGTAAACTTTTTTCAACCGCATGTATATCGCACATCCTCGGACGGCGAATAATTAGAGGCGCCTATCCCGCACTACGGCCTAAGTCCCGCACATAATTTGGGGGCGAGTCGCCACACCCACTGTGTCGAGCGGCGGTGGACTTACATTTCAGCATATGCGCAATCACATCGGCGCCGACATACATGAAGCACAAATTTGCGCCAGAAATACTGGCGAAAACTCACTTCGACTTGGCGAGATTCATACATGTCGGCCCAAATTATTTTAATGAATTTTTAACAGAAGAAAATATCCAACAGGTGGGTAAACATCCCACATGAACTGTATAATAAACAGGTATACAATGAAACGATAGAAGAATGACAATCAGGCTTAATACATTGCAAGTAAAGAACAAAGGCACTGACGTACAATACATGAGCAATACATGTAAACAGCATATTTTAGCAGGAGTGGAAATTACAACTAGTGGATAACAGAGTATACAATGAAGTATATAGAAAGTTAATGAGAATCCGTATATCAAATATAATAACGTGACATATAAGGAGCATATCATTGTTGTTTTGTCAAAAAAAAATCTGGTACTGCTCGATGTCTAACTTTCACTAGTAAACAGACAGTAATAATCAATGGATGCCTGAAGCAAATAAACTAAAAAGAAACCCTTGAACTCCTGGTAGGCACATTTAAAACGGAAAAAAAAAAAAACAACTAGGAGGGGAAAGAGGAAAGAGGGAACAGGGAAATCGGGAAGGAGGGGGCTGGCCACAACGGTACAATCAATGGAACAATTTAATCACAGGATGGTCAATTTTGTAGGAAATGATTATCTGCTATCCATGTCGACCAAAATGAAAAGAATTTGGAAACCTTTCCTTCTCTAAATGCTAATATTTTCTCATACATACAGTTCGTAGAAACAATTTCCGAAACCTCTGTACTAGACGGGGGATTAGCAGATTTCCATCTCCTGGTAATAGCTAACTTAGCTCTAGAATGATATACATACAAGTGTTCTATTTAATAATGGAATTTTGTTTATGTCAATTAAAAAAGGGCAAATTCCGGAGAATTTGGACACTGTACTTGAGCGTATCTAGAAGACATTGTTAAAATATAATTCCAAAATTGATGTAGTAAAGGGCAGCTCCAGAAGATATGTAAGATAGATCCCTGACATCCACATCCTCGCCAGCAAAGCGGGGACAGCGATGGATAAATAAATGATAGACAGACAGGAGTGTAATACCACCTAGTTAGAAGTTTTTGATACTATTCTTTGAAGCTGGCTGGAGCTGAGGATTTGTGGGCCCAGTGTAGTGCCACTGTCCATTGATGGTCTGAAAATGATCTACCCAGTTCTCTTTCCCA
This sequence comes from Phyllomedusa bahiana, assembly GCA_025379985.1. Classification (NCBI taxonomy): domain Eukaryota; kingdom Metazoa; phylum Chordata; class Amphibia; order Anura; family Hylidae; genus Phyllomedusa; species Phyllomedusa bahiana. Next base: position 11,700 of record JAODAL010015805.1, read on the forward strand.
TTTGTGGATATCATCGGTTTTAACAAAATCAAAATTGTGAGTCATTAAATTGTATATCATCCTGGAACTCTTTTGAGACTTAGGAAGCTTTGATTCAGAAAGGAAAGGATCGGAGTTAGGATTCTAAAGCATTGAGTAAAATTGTGTTTTTTTAAGAAATGGAATATTTGATTATATTGGAGGAAATCTCTGTCTGGCAAATTATATTTAGACTGATGATAGGAAAAGGAGTGCATTGTGTTGTCGTGGAATAAATCTTGAATAGAGGTAGAGATGGGCGAATCGATTCTAACGAAGTGGAATTCATTTAGAATTTCAGGAAACACTTCGGTTCTGACGAGATCGGAAGTTTTGCGGTACTTCTCGCCGTGAACGAATTGTGCTTTGATTGAAAAAATGGTGCAAGCACATGTCGTTACATTGGGGCAAAGAACTCTGGGAGGAAAGAAGGGCATAGCCTCACATGACAGTGCATAGATGAAGCTCAATCTAGAACTGGCGGGATTCTGTGACGTTCCCAACCGGACCTATATAAGTCCCGGGCACGACCCTGGAGCTCATATCGCTCTCCATGTACTGATTAGGGAAGGTTCCTGCCACGACTGCTAATGATATCTCATTACTAAAGAACTCATTTTTATACAGCGATTTTTGGGGGGTTTCACAGCTTGTCTCAGAGACTGCTTTCTCATTAACGATCTAATTCTGATTTTGGTGGGGTATTGGATCTGAAGTCCATGTGTGGTCCAGTGCAGCTGCATATACATTATAATCTATCTGCTCACAGCACATTGAATGTTCCAAGGGTTATCTAAGCCTGTTCCTGTTGTATTCATTTAAAGAAGCCAAGCGTTTTACAATCCAAATACCATTCATTTGGTTGTTTCAATTCTTTTGCGCAAATTAACATCCAGTGTTAATAAGCGTTGTTCTGCTGTAGTGGTGCTATAAAAACCTTCTTTTTTCACACCGCAAAGAACCAATGTTCCTGTGCATAATTCCCATATTCGACAGGTTAATTAGCCTGTTTGTGCTTTTACAAACAGTATAAATACAACAGAGTTTTAAAACGACACATACAAGTAAATTTTCCTGGCTATCTTGTGGAACACAATTTATATCAAGGGTTACCCAAGTTGTTACTCTCTGGTTCATTTGGAGTCAAATACAGGGGTGTGTATTTTTCATATACAGATATCTCATTTCAAACGAGTACGTACATTTTAGAATAATCAGCATTTCAGACATATAGGTTTCAGGCTCTTCACCAGGGGGGCTGCTAGTGGCATGCAATACAATACATTTCTGGTGACAGGGCCCAGGTCGCAGCACAGCAAGGGGACATCGCAGCAGGGGGTCACTCGGTGAGGCCACAACTGCCCGCTGTCTCTAGCAGCCGTGAGCTGCTACCAGCAACCCAAGGTCTTGATTGGTTGACTAGGTCATCCACTTCCTCCCAGATGACATCTGACAACCCCAGCCAAGAGTCGGTGGGAACGTCAGACACAACCCTTAGTTGGCATGGCCCGGGAGCGGGTCAGCGGCCCTCACCTGTCCTCAACCCGCCTCTGTCCCATCCAGTTCCCTAAGCCAGAGATCTACTATGTGGTCTGGCTCAGCGCCACTATACACCGGGATGAACAATTTGGGGAGGGCAGTCAGCAGCTACTTGGCAGCGAAGAAATGAGGCCAATATCCCCTGCTTCTTGCAGTAGGCGGCAAAGTATAGATGTGGAGAGTGGCATGGGAGGTCATGTTGTTAGGGGTCAGCCTCTGCATATCAAGACCAGTGATGAGGACAGCAGTGATGATGAAACACAAATCGATGATGATGTAGCCAACCGCACTTGGGAGCCGGGTGAAGCAAGGGCTTCATCACTGTCAGTAAAAGAGGGCGTCAGCTTGCGCGTCAGGCAGCGGCGCAGCCAGCGAGTGGGTTGTGTGGCCGTGAGTCAGCAGGGTAGCAGCAGTGTGAGGTCAGGAGCCAAGCGGCCAGGGGGTAGAAAACTTGCTTCGCAGGTCCAAGAAAGTAGCGGCACAGGGGCTCAGCGATTCAGCGGCGGTAGTAGTCACTCAGTGCGGAGCATTGGCGGTAAAATCAGCTACTCGGCGGTGTGGCAGTTCTTTGCTAAGACACCAGAGGAGCCGAATATGGGTATATGTAGAATCTGTGGGCAGAAAGTGAAGCATGGCCAGGGAGCTGGCGTTGGCACCACGGCCCTGCGTCAACACATGCAGCGTAAACACCCGGTGGCCTGGGAGAAACATGGTTCAGATGTGGTGGTCCATCCAGCCGCCACAGCAACAGCAGCAGCAGCGCCCATGGGCATGCATGCCATTACAGCCAGTCAAGGTTCCACAACCTCTGCAGAAGGGAGTTGTTTCTCTTTGCCATAATCTCTCGGTCCAGATACACTCTGCCACCCCAATTAGAAGGTCCGCTGGACTACTGTGCAGCCAAACTGGATGTGTGGCCGCAACTTGCAGTTTGCCGTGGAGAAGCTGTCCTGCCCGGCCAGTAGTGTGGCATCAGAACGGGTGTTCAGTGCGGCAGGGGCCATCGTTGCCCCAAGGTGAACCCGTTGACCACGGGAAAATGTGGAACCACGGGCCCTTGTCAAGATGAATCAGGCGTGGATCGGCCAGGATTTCCATACCCCAAATTCCCTTAGGTGTCAGACACATCAGCCATGACGCCTCACCCAAACTGTGAGAAATGAGTCTGGGTTCAAACTACCTGCCTCAGCCACTTTTTCTGATGCCGCCACCTGCCTAATGCCACACATCTGCTGACAGTTTCCATCTGCCCAACCATCTCTACCAGGGACTGGTATTGCCCCCCCACCTCCATACTCTGTAATTGTGCCACTCTATGACCTCATGCTGCTGCTGCTGTTGCTGGTGCCGTGACATCCACACTGTGTCATTGTGCCACTGTCTGACCTCAGTACTCAGGACTCGAGCGGACGGGGAGGTATACAAGGAGTGAATTGCTTAAAGTATAGGTCCAGTAAACCCGAATCTCTCCAACACTTTGAATGCAAATGTCCAATGAATTCTATCAAAAGCTTTCTCTGCTTGACAATTATTTTCCCTTTTGCTTCTCAAAGATTCAGTGAATCAGAAGTAAATGAAAGGGTTTGTTACAACCTATAGAGGGCGCGTGAGCTTTCCAGCTCCTTTCCCATAATGCCTTGTGATATGCAGATGCTGAGTAGTGGGCTAAAAGGCAAAACAAAACACTACACACCTTAACTGGTGTCTCCTAAGGAAGAAATGTTTTCCCCCCCTCATACCCACTCATTGCCTCCCACCCGTCAAGCCAATATCGCTCTGGGTCTACACTGATGAGGGGCAAAACCCCGAAACGCGTATGTGATGAGCAAATTGGCTTGACAATTATTCCTTTTTGCTTCTCAAAAGATTCAGGAATCAGAAGAAAATTTGGGGATTTGTTACAACCTATAGAGGGCGCAGTAGTTTTCCCAGCTCCTTTCCCTTTAAGCCTTGTGAATGCAGTTCTGGTGTGGGCAAAAAAGCAAAACAAAACACTACACCCCTTAAAAACGGTGCTCCCAAAAGGAGAAATGTTCCCCTCCTCAAGGGCGGAGAACCCCGCCGGGAAAACGGGGCCGTCCCGTTTTACCCGGGGGGCCGAAAAAATCCACTTCCCGCCCCCAGGGGTTTTAAACCTTTTTTTTTCAAAACAGAAATAGGGGGAAAAACCGGGGTGAAAAACCCCACCCCGGGGGAAAGTTGCCCCTTTTCAAAAGGGGCCGGGGGGGGGAATAGAAAAAAAAGGGGGGTTTTCGGCCCCGGGGGCCGGGGGCAAGGAAAGGGGGAAAAACCCCGGAGAATGGAACTTGATTTTATTCAAAAGTAAGGGTGGGGACTAAGAGGGATAACATTTTTTGGGGCAGACATGAAGGGTCACCCTTTAAAATTTTACATTTGTATAAAAGTCATGAATGGTTGCTATGGTTTTGGGGGTGTGTAATTTTTTGGGGAACCCGGAGATGAAGTAAAAAAGGGAATAGTAGATTTGTCATAACAAGGGTATCCCTTTGGCCATTAATTTAGAAGGTTTTATTTTGAGAATTATAAATTTTATCCATTATTTTAGTTTGGTTTTTAAAGTTTGTCAAAAAAGGTGTTTCTAAGGGGGTTGTCTACTTTGTACAATTCAAGGTTGTTTGTTGGTTGGGGTTTTTCTTTTTGTATAGCTTCTAGACCCGATATAAATTTATTAGCTGTTTTTGAAAACTTTGTTTCCCGCTTTGAGAAATTTGGACTAAATCCCCCTTTAAATTTGGCTTTATGAGCGTTCCATGACAAATGGGGGCAGAATCGAATGTTGTTTTAGAGTGAAAATATATTAAGATGATTTAGGATCAGTGGATGGTAGATAGGGTCTGATAGATTCCTCACATTGTTTTTCCAGGAGAAGGGGGCTGGGCCAGGGTGTCCCGATTTAATATACAAGGTGATAATATCTTGGTCTGACCATGTTCCTATGTCAATTTCACATTTTTCTACTTTTTGTAGGACCCACTTATCCACCAGAAACATATCAATTCTAGAATAGCCGAATAATATGTGAAATATGTGAAATTTTTTTTTGGGTGTAAACATCGCCACCATTTTAAAGGAGGAGTTCAACCATTGATGTAGGCTTTGTTGAGCCACACATTGTTGTGAGGAGGATCCCCTGGTTGGGATCTGAGACTAATTCTCTGAAGTTGCATTTGATTGACGCCCAGGGGAAAAATGTTTAGTGTAGGGGCTCACCTGTCGGGGGTCCCCCTTGACGTTTTTTGGGAGGTGAGCTTAATACAAATTTGATCAAATACTGTTAACTAAGATCCCAGGTTTTTCATTTTTCCTTAGCAGTAATGCATTTTCAAAATTCCTATATACCTTGAGGTTTTACTTAGTCTTTAGGGCCACTGAATTTTTTAATAATCTTTTCCCCTTTCGGGGCACCTATGTTTGCTTTTTTCGAATTATTTTAGATGTGCACGTTTTCATAGTTTTATAGTTTTTTTGTTGGGGATCTCAATTGGTTTGCTGCACCACTGCCTCTTTTTAACCAGTCTGGATTCCAATTGCTTTTCCTACCTTTTCCCTAAAGTTGCAGTCGGGTTTGACCCCAGGGAGGAAAATTTTTAGTGTAGGACTCACCTACTCTGGGATCCCCTTGACGTTTTGGGAGGTGGCTTAATACAATCTTTGATAAATACTGTTAAAAGAGTCCCGGGTTTTCATATTTTCCTTAGCAGTAATGCATTTTAAATATTCCATATCCCCTTGGGGGTTTTACTTAGCTTTAGGGGCCCACTGAATTTGTTAGATTTATCTATGTTTTTTCAATGTGCACCTATTTTGGTTTTTCAGAATATATTTTGTGTGCACAGCTTCATACTTTTATAGTTTATTTTGGATTGGCAATTCATTGGTTGCTGCACTCAGTCCCTCTTTTTAACCAGTGCGGATAATCCAATTCTTTTCCTCCTTCCCCGAAGTTGCTTTGGATTGACGCCTAGTGGGGGTAACATGTTTAGTGTAGGGACTCACCGTTCGGGACCCCTTGACGCTATTGGGAGGGTTTGGCTTAAATAAAACTTTGATCAAATATTTTTAACTAAGAGTCCAGGTTTTTTTTTCCTTAGCAGAAATGCATTTTCCATATTCCTATATCCCTTGGGGTTTTACTTAGTCTTTATGTGCCACTGATATTTTTTAGATATTTTGCTATTGCCTTTTAGTGTGCCCTTTTTGCGTTTTTCAGAAAAAATTTTGATGTGCACAGCTTCATCGTTTTATAATTTAAAAGTTCCGCAAGAAAAACCCCTTGAGGATTTTTTTTGTTTTAAAAAGGTTTCTTTAAAAATCTAATTTGTCGGAATTGGGGTGTATAAATTTACTTAGTGTATGTGTTTTTTTATTTATTTCAATCCGTATAAAAAACCTACCATTGGGTCGCTAATTTTTATTAATTTAAACGAAAGCCCTGTGTTCTTTTGGCAAAAGCAACCCTGCTTTTTTCTTATATGACATGAAAAAAAAAGTGAGGGAAATTGTCTAGGCGGGGTTGTGGGGATCGCAGGAAATCAAATGTGATCTTGGATACACAAAAATCCGTTCGTAGTTTTATAGCTTCCTTCAACCATGGACCCCTTAAAAGGATGTTTAAGGCCCCCGAAATTTTGTGAAAAGATTTTTTCCCATAAAAAGGGGAAGAAGATAGCTTTAGGAGAAATAAAATATTGCTCGGCTGATGTTTTTACGGTTAAAGGTACCGCTGTGACCAGGGGGTGCAGAGAAAGGGAAGAGGGGGGTAAAAATTAAAAAATGGTAAAAATAAACAAACAGGGAGTAAAGAATTGCGCAAACTCCGGGGGCGGAGAATTTGCAAAAAGAAAACAAATTCATCAGAGAATATCTGACTAAAGAAAGGACCTAAGCCCTCAGTGGATATATGAACACAGTGTTGGAAATCTATTGTTTAATTTAATTACTGTGGACCACTCCCTTGGCAATTTGGAGACAGACGGGGCACCAGACTGAGAAGGATCATCCGCGGGACCGATTTTCCCATTGAATAAGTAATTTTGGCCGGCTTCCGGAGAGGCAAGGACATGGGTTCTTCCTTCTTTTCGGATTATAAGTTTTGTCGGAAATCCCCCAATGGTATTGTATGTTGTTTTGGCGAAGAACAGAAGTGATCGGAGCGAATCTTCTTCTAGCGGATAGAGTGTATTTTGATAGATCCGCAAAAATTTTTATAGATGAATACGGGTTCGGAAGTTGGTTAAGTTTTCTCGTGGCTTGAAGGATATGGTCCTTAGTATGGTAAAAATGAATTCTTGCCAAAACATCGCTAGGGACAGTATCAGGGAGAGAGCTAGGTCTAGGGAGTCAATGAGCCCTGTCTATGATCAGTTCATGTTTGGAACAACTTGGAAGCAAGATTTTAATGAGGTTCTGTAAATAGTGTTGAATTCTGAATTGGAGACCGTGTCTGGGATGCCTCTGAATTTGAGGCTGTTTCTTCTGCTCCTATCTTCGAGGTCTGCCATTTTCAGTTTAAGTTTATCCAATTTATCTTCTATATTGTTGTGGGCGTCGACTAACTCAGTATGGGCTTGTGAGAATTCCTCAATTTTTGATTCTACGTGATGAACTCGTTCTCCTATGCCATCAATATTGGAGCTCAGCGTAGAGATAGAGGCTTGTAGGGAACTCTGTAGAGAAGTACGAAGGGCTAACATCATATCTTGAGGGAGAGACATCTTGGTTCGTGATTTGAAACGATTCCAGAGAGTCTGGGAGGCATTCCAGACCTGGTACCTTAAAGGTACAAGGAGAATGGGGTTCCTCTAGTGAACTCGATAATTTTGCTCTTTGTTTGACTGGACTGTTATTAGGTGAATCCCGAGCAGGAGCAAGAAGGAGTTCTGCTCTATTATCCATGCTTGAGATAGGAGGAGTAGATTTAGTACCACTTCTCTTCAAAGATAAGCAAAAGTCCAAACGGATGCAGCGACGCCCAGCAGCAGCGAGACATGCAGCTTCCAACTCCGGTTAAAGGTGCGTACAAAATAGCTTTATTTTCAATACTTTGTGTAGCAGCAGTACATAGAAGGCTACAAGCAGGACAAAACCTGCCGACGCGTTTCGAGCAGAAATGCTCTTGATCACGGCATAAAAAATGTGAAACATTCACTTGATTTAAAAACAACTTCTAGCCAATATAACAAATACATTGTAATTGCATCACATCCTGTGTGGGCTATTGGCAGTGCTTAAAGGGCCGTGTCTTCACTATTGACAAAACACTAGTATATAAAACAAACAAATTGTTTTGTAGTTTAACCCTTGTGGGATCTAGTGTTTAGATTTAGGATCCAATAAGTTCCCTTAGCGCACTTTCCCAGCCCAATCACCTCCTGGGTTTATGGTTTCTCAACCTGTTCAATGGCATAAAATCCCCCAAACCAGAGCTATCCCCATGTGAAATTTCAAATAAAATGTTTGGCTGACCCTGATGCATGTGCATTTTTGTTTTTCATGCTGTACAGGTGTTCGGAAATTCTAGTTTTTATTTTCTAGTTGTGCAGCCAACATATTTTTTATTGCACATTGTGCATTCTATCACGTATTTTAACATGATGGTATTTACAATTCATAAATTTTAGAATTTGAAAACTGTTTGTTTTGTCCATATTGTCAATGTGGTAGTTTTTTTAACCCTTTTTGCAGAGATTGCAGCGATTCCTCCGCAGGGGTTAAAACCCTTTAATGTAAGCCATGTTTTTTGTGGGATTTTACTAAAAAGGGTACTAGGGAAAATTATGGTGCCTAGAGATTTGCTACGCTTAGGTACGCATTTTACACCCTTATCTATGATCTCTGACAGGATAGGATCCTGTCTTAGAATATTCAAATTCCTGAAGAATATGGTTTTGATTCACCAAAATTTCTACTATATTTTGTAGCGAAACACAAATGTGTTACCATTTTTAGTGGCATATTTTTTTTTCTGCCTGTGTTTCTCCCTCTGTGTATTTGTCATCGTTAATAAATCCTGTTGCATCTTCATTTTGATTCTATTTTTCGCTCTTGTTAGATTTTGTGAGGTGTATCCTCTTTGTTTCAATCTGTCGTCAACTCTCACAATTTCTTTCAAATAATCTCTTTTTCGGGTACATGCACGCTTGGGCCCCCAAAATATTCCCCATAGGGAGTAGCCGCCACTGTGGATGGAGAGTGGCAGCTATCAGCCCTAAGAATGGAATTCCCTGAATTTGGTTTTCTATATAGGGTGCTAATAATACGTCCTGTATCTGTATCACCAATTAGTGATACACCTCACAAAATCTACAGGATGTGATGCAATTTACAATGTATTTGTTTATTGGCTAGAAGTTGTTTTTAAATCAAGTGAATGTTTCACATTTTTTATGCCGTGATCAAGAGCATTTCTGCTCGAAACGCGTCGGCAGGTTTTGTCCTGCTTTTAGCCTTCTATGTTTCTGCTGCTACACTAAGTATTGAAAATAAAGCTATTTTGTACGCACCTTTAACCGGAGTTGGAAGCTGCATGTCTCGCTGCTGCTGGGCGTCGCTGCATCCGTTTGGACTTTTGCTTGTTGTTGTTGCCGCTGAGCCGCGGCTATCCGGAACTGGGTGTTGGCAGGAGCAAGCTCTTGGATTACGAGACGGGGGGAAAAAGCACATACAGAGGTGAGCTGGCATACCAGTTTATGCATTTATATTTTGTCTCTTCAAAGATAAGGATGTTTTGATTGGCGGTGAGTTGTGATCTCGGGTGGGTTCTGAATGTAAGGACTGGGAAGATGAATAGGAAGATTCAGAGGATACAGGATCAGGTGTTGGTATGATCTTGACTGAGGAATGTCTAGCTTGTCTGGTAACTACCCTGTCTGCCTCCAAACTCTTCCTTAGATCTCCAGGAGTGAAGAAAGGTGTAAAGCTCAGAGATTTACCTCTTTCTTTTTGTTTTTTAGAGGGCCCTATTTGTTGAAGAGCATTTAAAATCTTCGGAATGAAGGGGAGACTCAAGAGATGTGAGGTGCTTCTAGAATTCCAAAAGTGAAGTGGCCACCATGAACAGCTAATGTATAAATGGAGTGGGTGTTGCTAATCCAAGGGCATCTTAGGTGAAAGAGACTAGGCCATATCAGCTAAAAATGTGAGCCTATTGTCTAGGCCTGGGCGTAACTGAAAGGAGTTGTTACATTTTTTATGGAGATCCACACTAAATTTCTTGTGTGAGTTATTTATATAAGAAATCACTTAGGAAGAATAATGTTGAGATGCGAAGGTAGAAAAGCGCCACTAGGTGTCAGTAACGTACCATATATGGCTGACCAGGATTTAGAAAGTGAGGTTAAAACACAATACTGGTCAGAATTAGAATTGAATCAGGATAAACGTAGTGAATGAGAGAATTTTAACGTAGACACACAGAGATGTGTGATATAACGTATTACCTTAAAGAAAACAGCATGTGAATGCTAAAGTGAAATTGTATATCACTGCATTATACAATAAACAGTATGAGAGGAGAACAGATTTCAGTGGTGGATAAGAGATATGAAGAAAATTGTGATAACCTTAGTATTGTAAAGCTACTGTTGTTAAAATGTAAGATAACCGCTTAGCCAAACAACAGACATCAACAGAATCCCCTAGGTGGTGTGTAAAGGGAATGGAATTAGGGACTAGCCGCACACTTCCAAACTCCCACTCACCACTCCAACAAGTGTATCTCTATATATGTACAGATAATAAGACACTTCAATATATTCTAATACAGGAGTTAATCTGCTAAAGATTGAAGGGACAAGAAATTGGTATATCACACAGTATTGTGAGCTCACAGTGTATAGGAGGATCAATTATACAATACCCTAATATCGTAGGGATAAAAATGCGTCCTTTGTGGGATCGATGAGTCCGGAGCGATTGCAAGTTGTCCGGCAGTCCTCCAGGAGGTAGTGTCACTGCAGAAGTAAGCTGAGGAGTCGCTGCAACCGGAATCCGTTCAGTCCGTGAGAGGTGCTATTAAATGACCCGCAAGGAGTAGGAGAACAATAGTGATCAGCGATCCGACAGCGTTTTATGTCTTATGTAGGATAAAACAAGGGAAAATCGTCCTTATAATAAAGAGATAGAAATGCGACCTTTATGGAGTCGGTGTAGTCGGAGTGAGCTCAGGTCGCCTAACAGTCCTCCAGGTGATTGAATCACTGCAGAACTTGGGAGGACACAGGTAGGCTGGAGAGGTAACGCTGTGTCTGGGATCTAATTAGACTGCAAGATGTACCTTTAGGTGATTCACAATGGGTTGGAGAGTAGTAATGTTCAGAGATCCGATGGCGTTATACAACTTGTGCAAGATATTCGCCGAGAGTAACAGGACCAGCAGGTATCAATAGGAGCAAATTAAGACCTCCAGCTAGGTGTAGATCGTTGTTAGATATAACACCTCACTTACTAAAGATGTGCAGGAAGGAAAGCCTGTTAATTGAGATTTCGCCAGAAGTTGAAGTAAAGGTGGTAGTTGGCAATAGAAAAGTGACTTTATCTGTCCCTTGGAGGAAGTGGAGAAGAATAGAAGTCCTGATCAACTGTTAGGCAGATGTAAGCAATATTCTTATAGACACGCTGAGGATTCTCTTCTAGCAGCGGGGGATAGGTAGGCACCCTATTTTTCTGGAATCATGCCTGGTGTCTGGATGGAATTTTCTGTGTGGTAACAGGATTGCACAGATACACAAGTCACTCCTTAGGGGCTGCTACCTCAGGCATTTATAGAGACTGTTAGGCTGGGAGATGATATCTGGCAAATGTGGATCCCAAACAGAAGGTTTCGCCGAAGGTAGTCACCCCTATAATTATTTCCGTAGGAATCTCCCTGTAGTTGTTTTAGTGGAGGTGTCCCAATGCCTGAGAGTTTGCAGGGGCAGAGGGGTTAGGCAAGATGGCGCTGGGCTCACCTGAGAAAGCCCGCGAAGGGCCCCGACAACAGGGTATTATGAGAAGGATGTCTCCTATCAGGCAGGGATGACGGCAACGGAGGTCCAGGGATTCACCGCTGTCAACTGGGGTTCCATCCGTCTCCCAGGGGCTCTCCGCTGGAAGAGGTCGCACTCCAGGTATCCTGACGGCCACACCGGACGGGATGCGCCGTGCAGCGGGTCCGAGACGAGAGCCGACAGGGACTCCACGTCTCTCAGGGGAGTACAAGGAGGCAAGACAGGCCACGCACGGGGAGACTCCGGCTATCGACGGTGTCGGATGGCGCCGCGTGGCAGGACCCGGTCTCCAGGCAGATCGAAACAGTGTCAGAGGTCTCGACAGGTCCACCTCTTGACTTCCACCAGTCCACAGGGCCGAGAGAGATCTGGCTCTAGTTTGAGAAGCCCCAGCAGTGTCCAGACAGCCCGGAGACAAGAAAATTACTTTTGTGGCACCCCTCCTGTCAGGCCTAGGGCTCGTGCCAGCACAGATGGAGGCCAAGATGGCGCCGGGAGTCGCAGCCAAAGCCCGCCAAATTGTCCAGCGTCCCGGACTGGTCTCTTTTAAGACCCCTCTTACCAGGTAAAAGATGCGTTGGAGAGTGATGGCACTCGAGGGAGATCTTTTGCCATCTGGTGGTCACCCAGGTGTTACAGGGCTATCACGTCCGTTCCTTTCCGCCTACAGCCCGAAGGCTGCACAGGCCGGGGGATAGCCCGATAGTAGAACCTGAGATGCGGACCAGACGAGCACTTCGGACGTCGGAACGGTGCGACAAGGTAGGAGAACAACTTTTTCACCAGTAAGGCTCCAAGAAGAATCTTGAAAGGAGCAGTAGAATTTCGGATGGCACCCGATTTGTGGTCTCTTAGCAGGAGCTTCTGTGAAACGCGTCTGACTCCATCAGCGTCCAGGCCATGCCCCCCTCAATTTGCTTTTGACCCACCGAGTCCTTTTGCTTTCTCAAGACTCGGTGGATCAAAAGCAAATTGAGGATTTGTTACATCCAACATAGGGCGCTTTGGGCTTCTCAGCCCCATTCCCATAATGCCTTGTGATATGCAGATGCTTAGTAGAGGGCGAAAAGGCAAAACATAACTCTACAAGCCGTTCGTTTGGTACTTATGACCATGTGATATTTCATTTTTTCTTGTTTAATAAATTAGCAAAAATATCTACATTTCTGTTTTTTTCTTTCAAGATGGGTGGGGAGAGGGGGCAGAGTGTACATTTATCAGCAAAAAAATGAACTTTTTGGATCTTACCAAATGGCTGAAATGAAAGAAAGTGTGAAAAACTTAAAGAGGTCTGAATACTTTCCACACCCACTGTATCTCAATTTATATACCAGGTAATAGGTCAGATACAACCATTATGAAGAGGGGGTAACTGCATTAAATTGCTGAAACAGAGGAACTCCTATTGAATCCATCATTTAGGGACCCTGACACCTGGGGGACTGAACGGGGAGTTTGAGTTTTGCAACACGCTGTAATACGCATGTCTACAAATCTATAGGTGTGAGGTGTAATCCCTATCTGGTATATATTGGAGAGGATAAGTATGTATATATGGGTACAAATGCATATTTAACAATGGATGTGATGGAACCTGACATGTTGATTATAAAGTATTGTCATCTACTGTATGTTCCTGACAGTGCGGTATTGCTGCCAACATTCAACATATTATAAAAAGAGTAAAGACATCTAGAGATTGATATGTACTAACATTATAGATTTATTATGCTGATAGTCTTATTTGACTGTCCCCTTTAAGATAAATAGTGGTTTAGATCAGCACAGAGCAGAGTGCGGGCACACAGCCGAAATCTAATGTGATCCCGCTTCTCCCTCATATTAATCCCACACACGTCAGAGATGGCTTCTGGTCTGATTTCTGGGTAAATCATTTGTATATTTATAACAGAATATGGATAAGGAAGAGTCATCTGTGTAATAACGACCCTAAGAATGTTTACTCCAATATAACAATGTACAACAAATAGTGGGAACTATCCCTACAAATATGTATGACAGACGGGATAAAGAAGAGGACTCTGTAGATATATAAATGGGAATCTGACCATGGCTCTTCTATGAGATGGAACAGACCTCTATATCCTTTGAGAACTCTTTGGTCTATGGGGGAGACATATATGGGGATTTATGTAGGGATCCAGTAATTGTATCCTAGATACATTGAAGGGAACATTTGGATACAATCTTATTTACTGGGTGTTCCCATCATTTGGAGTAGAATTGTGATCCTCATTGATTTATGTTGTTGATGTATATCTAATAGTTCCCAGAGATGTTGGACAGAATTATATTCATGGAGGGAGAATGATGTTGATATTAATCTATTAACTTATATTGTTGTTTGTATATTTGGTAAAATTAACACTGTGTTTGTCTTTTTAATAATTTTAGAGATTCTGTTGATTGAGGTTGATGAAGAGACCGATATGTTCTGTACAGGAATCCACTGTGATGAATTCCTGGCTCTCCCCAAGGAGAGATTTTTCCCCCTTCTCATCCACTCTCGCCTCTCACCCAGCCAACCAGTAAGTTCTACGCTGCACTGACGCAGAGCAATTACCCTGAAACAGTTGTCTGCAGATGAACTTATCTGGTTTGTCTCAAATCTCTTTAACACTGCAAGGTTCCTGCGAGCTACATGTGAACTGAGGATGACTACATCCAATAGAGTGCGCTGTGGAGCTCCTCAGCTCTTTTCCCATAATCCTATACTTTAAGCAAAACAGTCAGTGAGATCTGAAAGGCGAGTAAATCTGCACACCGACCAATTTATTGGTGGCTTGTATGATCTGTGGAGCCAGAATGAATTAAATGTATTTGAAATGAAATGTTGGATAATGAAGAATAAAGATGTTTAAAAACTCCCGAATGAAGAGATTTGAAGTTCAAGTTACCTAATAGAGTGTCACCAATCCACCTTAAATATGACAGCAGTGTCTCCTCTGTTGTGTGTATGATGTTCTTAACTCATTAACCCCCGATCAGTCTCACACCCTTCATCATAAAACACGTGACCCTCTATATACAGCTTATAAAACCAATGAGCATCTTACCTCTGAGCCGTCCTCTAGGTTCAGGAATATAAGATGTCTGAAAGAAGGTTCCATGCAAAAGAAAGAAACCTCAACACATTCCTTCCACTTTCAGTTTTCTTCAGCTATTTAACCCCTTAATGATGCAGCAGTTTACAGATCTTTTGCTTTTTCCTTTCCGCCCTTCTGAAAGCCTTAGTACACAGACCGCACCAATGTGAGCAGTAACGAACGGTCTGACGTGATACTTGGGCAGACATTCTGAAACTAGACGTGTCGAAGTGCATTGTGCAAAGTGTATAATGCACCTGAATGTATGAAAGTGGTTTCTGTGCGCTCATAAATGGAGTCTAAAGTTCACCGCCCCTCGTCTGTGTGTTTGGTGCACAACGGAACCTAGGCGCATTAGTAATGCCCCAAACATGTATAAAGGATATAGATAGGCTGAAGATAAGAGAAGTCATTAGAATAGCATGTCAGTGATAGAAACTATGGGACTGATCCTGCTTGGAGGACCACAGGTCCCAGCAAGACCTGTGATGTGCTTGCTCTTGCTGTATGTAGAATAAAGGGTGAGAGCAGCAAAAATAAATTTCAAATTTAACGTAGAAAAAATTAAAAATTGTAAAATCTGAACATCATCAGCGGTTATTTAATGTAAAATTAGTTTTAGATTCTATTAATTTTAAATATATTTTATAGCAGATATTTTTATATTTTTGGGATATTCTATACTTTATATTAATTTTATATGATAAAAATTTTAATTAAATTTTAATAATTTCATTTTATATAGTTTGATCATTATCAGAAATTACTTTTTATCATTGTACTGGTGGAAGTTGAGAAATATTGGACATTTTTTCCCTAACAGCAAATTTAGCTCCACTCCGACTCCTCAGGCTCAGGCAGAGCACATTGAAATAGGTCTGCCTGTCCGAGCAGTAATGCACCTAGTTTTGCCGAACCACATTCATTTATGTGTCTAATATTACGAGTGTGGTGCGACGCCCCCAGAACGCCCCCCAGGACGCCCCCTTATGTTAGGAGCATTAAAATGTGTCAAGTCTTGCGAACTATGGGCCACATATATGAAACGGTTTTGGTCTAAAACTCACTTTTTTCCCCATGTGCAAAAAAGTGAGTTTTAGACCAAAACCGTTTCATGTGGCCCTATGTGCCTAACATTCATTTGGCGCATTATACATCGCAGCAGACTCACTTTTGCTGCATTTTACACCAGAAAAGGGTCAAAAAATCCAATCATACATGTCTCCCTTGGTTCCTCTCACTTCCCTTAAATGTGCCTGGAGTTGTGCGGCATCATCATCCGGCTCGGCAGGGCATTGGTTACAATAAAGCACTCATCAGTGTGTGATGGAGCTAAAAGAAGCCCACTTCTTTGCCTTTCTGTGGCTCTTCCAGTCTCTCTGTATCTCTGATACAACCTGCTGATGACACTCTGTGACACTCTAAGTTCAGTGGCCACTTCCGTCTGACAGCATCCTACATGTGCCTATATATGTCTATGTCCACATTTGGTGAAAAATGCTTGTGCCTATGAAATATGCTGTATCTGTAAGTTTAAATGTACACAGACTGGATAACACGCAGAATATCTGCAGTATGTTACAGAAGCAGAAGTGTACATAAGATATCTCATCCAGATGCCACAGAAAAAAATCCAGAAGCCACACGGAAATTTATCTTCTGAGCAACTCAAATCCACGGCATGGCAGTTTTTGTTGTGGAAATTTCCATTTTTCCCATAGATTTTAACACCTTGTGCTGTAAGTGACAAATTGAGGAACATTTATCAATAGGGTCTAACAATAAGACAGTCTCACAGTCATAGTCTTGATTAATCTGGCGCAGGTTAGTCTAACTTTGCACCACCATTTAGTTGGCTGACTTTTACATCACTAACTGTAACAATATTGTGTAACATTTTCTGGCGCATGTTAAGCCATGCCCCTTTATGTGAGAGCCACACCCCTTTTGCCGGGTTAACGCCCCTTTGCAGCAAGGAAATGTCTGGAAACTATCTAAAACACATAGTAATTGTGGTGTAAAGCTTGCACCACATTATTTTTGGTGAAAATTGACCTGCCTTGATAAATGTCTTTTTATTCTTCAGACTGATGTGGATCTGAGATACAATATTTATAGAGCTTTAAACAAACTGCTTAAAAAAAATTAAATAAAATTTCTCTGCATCTACATTTTCTTATTCTCTTTATATGTGTTATTGATTTTTGTAACACAAACCAATAGTCTATTCTCACAAAAGGAGGACATCATGCTCGACAGGAAATCACAGCAGTGAGAGTGATACAGGGAATGGATATCATCCACTCAGTACACAGTGAATCCAGAGTAAGACCTTCAGAGGTAGAAGTTTTTATTCTCCAATCACATATAAGCAGAATGTGACAATGATAATACTTAGAGGACAAACAAAAGAACATCAAGCATGGAGGCCAACTGGGCCTAGGTAGATGCATGGCCGACCCAGGGTAGAGAGGAAAACCCACAGGAGGGAAGTTAGAGCGGAGCTGGATGAGTTCAAGACCAGACATTTGCTGTTACAAGTAGCAAGTGGTGAAAGCGAAGAATGTTCTCAGTTTTTGTTTGAATAGGAAATAAATTAATAAACTTTCCCCAAACTGAAAAAAATAGTTTTGCTGTTTTACTTTATTGACTGCACTTTGTACCCAATCCATTCAAAACAGAAAGGAGAGTTGATCAGGAATGTGCGGAGTGCAGGAGGATTTGATGTGATCCAACCTTGTGCTACTGTATGCTGTGGCAGAGCAATAAAATAATCAATGCGCATGGTGGTAAAATGGGGAAGACCGAAAAGGACCCATTGTACATTGTCAGGACAGGAGGGCAAAAGACTATTGGCATCAAATTTTTTATATGTTGCCAAAAGGAATGTATGTGTGTAAAGAGTCAAACATTGTGCAAAATATCAGTTTTCGGGTAGATGAGTGGGTGGTAGGGAATTCCCATTCAAAATACCCCATGTGGAGATGGAAGCTTAAAGGGGTTTTATCATTTCATTAAATGGTCTTCAGAATAAGGGGACAGTGAAAACAAGCAACTTTGCAATTGGATATCATTAGCAAAGCTGTCTTGTATTCACAGTATACCGTATATTCTGTTTCAGTTTACACTGATATCCAGTGCTGGTCGAATCCCTCCGGATCCCTACTCCTTGCATTTCACTAACTGAGAGCTCATTTACATTCTGTACAGCCCCCGGTCGAATTCACGGAGCTTTTTCTCTCACTCAGAGTAAGGGACCGTCACATTTTCACTTTATACAGGCAGAAGAAACAGAATTATACTGAAGGGCTTACACAATCAGGAAATAGCACAATTTGTGTCGATCCCTGCCTGACTCAGAGTTAGGAGCTGTAGCATTTTCTCTCTCCACACCCAGCAGAAACAGACTGCAACAGATTCTACAATCAGAAAACATGACAGTTTTGTCCCGGTGCCTAACTCTCCTGCATAGAAGCGAGATCTGTGCTGTTCATAGAGCATCTCCAGCTGTGAGAGGAGAAGAGTGCTCAGTCTAGATTGAATGCAGCCTGTGGTATGTATACAGCTCTTACAAAATAAGACTGCAGGGAGAGACACAGTGACATGTGGACTCAGAGACGGGGGGGGGGCAGCATGCACAGTGAAGGGGGGGGGATGATGTCACCCAGCTGGGAGGGGAAGAAACGCCCTAGCATTCCCAGAGTTGAGAAGCTGAGAGCAGTGTGAATCAGCCGAACTAAGGAAGCGATACATCCCCTTTAATGGGTAGTTTTATGTTTTATACATCATTTCCCAGTATATAGCAGATGGTAAAAATTTAGATACAGTTTCTATAAAGAGCAGGGTGTGTGTGACAGATAGGCCAACCATGTGATCCACCCAGTTCACTGCTTCAGAATGTGTTTGAAAAGAGTCGTAAGGTCTATATAATAATCGGTAGTAGGTAAATGGTGTGACATTTATGCACACATTCAGCCCCCATATAGGACTGGCCCAGGGATCACTCAGATCATGGCCCGCGGGTTACTCAGCTCCTGGGATCACTGTCTTTGGTAAATGGTTATGGCACACCAACATATATCCCTTGGGCACAAGACTTCTTTAAAACTGGCCATAGCCAGCTCTATTCTCCAGCACAGTTTAGTTGTATAGGACAGTAAAAAAAACACCAAAATACAAACAAAACTACACTAGCTACTAGCCGCTAGCTACTCATGGAGATGACACCGCTAATAAAACACTTCAGATGTTGATCAGGTTTTCATATTAAAAATCAGTTGAAGGTAAAAATATCCAGGATTTATTCAGTGCAAGTATTGGGAGACATTCATTATATTATTTTTATATCTATATATATTATATATATATATATAATAATAATATATATAATATATATACATTATATAATATATTTTACATATATATATATATATATATATATACATTATATTTTATACATATATAAAATATATCTATATATATATTTATATATACATATATATATATATATATATATATATATATATAATATATATATATATATATATATATTATATATATATATATATAGCATAGCTTATACAGAAGACGTCCCACATATCTTCAAGAGGGTTCAGGTTTTATAGTTCCCTTCCTATATAAGAATACATTAGCCAAACAGTTTATATGACAAAGTCACATTTTGATTTTCTGTAAGCTGGTTTGAACCTAATCTTTATCCTACACCTTCTGACGTGTTCTACTGTTAAAGAAAGACTCCTGTTTCTCTGTTCCTTTCCAGGCCATATGTTTTCAATTATTACTCTCTTTCTTGTCTGCGTGGATGAGGGGTCCCATGTCTATCAATAGAGATGAGCGAATTTCTCAAAAATTGGGTTTGCCAGATTCGTTGAATTTTCAGCAAAAAATCATTTCGACCCAAATTTTTGTTTGGCGAATCGAGTTAAAAAACAGCTATTTCCTGGCTGCGGAGAGCCTGTAGGGTGTTGTAGAACACTGTGCCATGCTCAAATATGCATAGGGAGTGTGGTTTGGTCTTCATACAATGCTGTATTTTATTATAATACGCAGATGACAGCCGCCGCTATTAGAATCGCTTCACACTTCACTTCTCTGAGAAGCTGCAGGAGCAGAACTGACCAAATAACTGAAGTGAGAATGTAGCCTGACAAGGTAATGTCAGCGCCAGCTGGAAAGAACCGAGCTGAGGGCCAAGATCATACTATAGCATCAAAAATGCAATAGTAGGTTCCTGGAGCCGGCACAGGTCACAGCACACTAAGGGGACGTCACAACATGGGTCACTCGGTGAGGACAGGGCTACCGGTGTCATCTAGCAGCCGTGTGTTGACCACCAAGCCAACGGTTCTTGAATGGTTGACTAGGTCATCCACTTTCTCCCAGATGACATCTGACAACCCCGGTCAAAAATCGGTGGGTTCGTCAGACACAACCCTTAGTTGGCATGGCCTGGGAGCAGGACAGGAGCCCTCATCTGTCCTCAACTCACCTCTGTCTCGCTTTATTCCCACAGTCAGAGAACTACTATGTGGTCTTAGCTCTGCACCACTATACAGCTAGGATGAATTATTTGAGGACAGTCAGCAGCTACTTGGCAGCAAAGAGGTGGGGCAGACATCCACTTCTTCTTGCAGTAGGCGGGAAAGTAGTGATGAGGAGAGTGGCATGGAGGGTAATGTTGCGAGCGGTCATGCTCTGTACAAGGAGACCGTTGAGGAGGACAGAGGTGACAGGCAAACACTAATCGATGTCGCCGATCACACTTGGGAGCTAGGTGAAGCAAGGGTTTCATCACCATCATCTGGAGAAAAGGGAGGAAGCTTGCATGTCAGGCAGTGGCGCAGCCGACACGTCGCTAATGTGGCCAGGAGTCAGCAGGGTGGCAGCAGTGCAAGGTCGGGAGCCAAACGGCCATGGGGTAGACCATCCACTTTGCAGGTCCCAGAAACAAGCGGCACAGGGGCTCACCGAGGCAGCGGTGGTAGCAGTCGGTCTGTGCGGAGCATTGGTAGTAAAATATCCTACTCTGCGGTGTGGCAGTTTTTTAACAAGACACCAGAGGAGGTGAACATGGCTATATGTAGAATCTGTGGGCAGAAAGTGAAGCGTGGCCAGGGACCTAACGTTGGCACCATGGCCCTTTGTCAACATATGCAGCGTCACCATCCAGTGGCCTGGGAGAAACGTGTCTCAGTTGTGGTGGTCCATCCTGCCACAGCAGCAGAACCCAGTGGCACGCCTCCCATTTCATGCAGTGATGGCTCCGTCACTCCATAATTAGGGGCACAGACAGGGCAATCTGCCACAAAGACCAGTATCGTTGAACAGTATGTTGTTTACCTGGGGCCCAGGTTCGAATATGGGGGGGAATGGGGTAAACAGTTTTGCGGGGTTTGGGGCGATGAGAATCCGGGCTGTCATGGGGGGAAACATTGGGCCCCCAAAGGGACAAATTTAGGGGAAAGGGGGGAGGGGCCCCTTAAAAAAGGATTTCAAAAATTTAGGAAAAAAGGGGAAAAGGCATGGACCTCCAAGGAAGTTTTTCAGAAATTTTTACCTTTTTCCAAACGGGTCACACCAGAGAGGCACCCGGGAGATTAGAGAGGTGAATAAGTGTTTTAAAAAAATTTGGGTGTGGGAAAGGGGGGATTTGGGTTTTTTTTGGAGAATTTGGGTTGACTTCTGTCTTGGCTACAGTTTCTCATGTTTAGGGATGGGTTTGCCCCCTTTAAATGGGGGGGGGGTGCAGCTTATTGGGGGCCCAAAAAGGCCAGGAAGTTAGAGGGAATTTTTTAAACTAGGGGTGGGGGGGGGGGGAACTTAAAAATATAGCGGAAAGATAGTAAAAGATAGGGGAGCGGGGTTTTAGGAGTAAAACAGGGGTGGAGGGGAGGAAGGGGGTGTAGCAATAGTTAAAAAGAATAACGAGACAAGGAATAAAAACTGAAAAATCTAAAAATTTTTGAGCCGACCAATGCCAGGAGTCGGACCAACAAAAAAATAAAATTTGAATTTTTTTAATTGCAAAAGAAAAATATGAATAGGGGGGAATAACTGAGAAATGGTTGGACGAGGGGTATTATTTTGCGGGGTTTTTAAACTTACGGGGTTACAGTCCTTTTTTAGAAGAGATCGAAAAGCCCAAAAGGGGGAGGGTTTTCCCTGTCTCTATGAAAAACTCCTGTCTGAACCAACACTGTGGGAAGATTTTACAGTAGGAACAGGAAATTTAACATGTGAATCATTATGGGAAAATTCCATGGGGGGTAACAATAAAAATATAATACTAATGGGGTTCTGCAAAAGGGGCCCCCAAAAATTTTAAACAAAACCCATGGAAAAAATTACTCCTCAGACAAATATTAGGTTGTTATTATGGGCGACTTTAAGATTGTGAGACAGTAAACAGGGGGGAATATTTTAAAGGCAGATATATTTCCCCAAGGCCCCTTTTCCTATGCTGCCTTAGGTGGTATCGGGAAAGGATGCGTTTCCCCAAAGGCCGGGGCCCCCCGGTAAAGGGAAAGGGCCCCGACAGCATAGGGGGTTTTTAACACAAAATTTGCGGGACACATTCTTTTTAGTGAAACGGTTCCAGTCCGCTTAGCCCCCGGGCGGTTTTTCCTGGATTTGGTAAATTTTGGGGCCGGGGGGGGTGGCCACCCCCACCCCCCCCCAGGTGATGCTGGTCTCAGGCTCCTAAAAACCTGAACCTAAAAGGCCTGTGTGGAGTGGGGGGTTTGTCACTCGGGGAAAAACCTTGCGGGTGGAGTTTAACAGCCCGGCGGTCTGCTTTTCGTATATTTAGGGAAAGTACTGTGTGTACCCAAAGTGCTCAGCCGATTAGGGCGTTTATTTCTGTTTACCCTGCCTTTAAAAGCTTGTTTTTTTTTTTCCCTGTTAATTTTTTCCTTTTTAATAAACCCAGGTAGCCCGGGAAAACTTGAACAAATTTCCCCGGTGCCCCTGCCCTTTGTCGGGGAAGCCCTGTTTCCCTACCTGACGAAAAAAAACCCCTCCACAAAAAGGGTTTGCTTGGGATGCGGGATCCGACATTAAAGAGACATACACGTGTTTTGTTTGCAGCCGTTGCAGGGGCAAGATTCCGTGGAAAGGGGCTGAAAAAGGCAAAAACCCCAAATGTCCTGAAAAAAGCTCCACTACAAAACCCAAATAAGAAAAGGGCCCCAAATGGTTTGAATTGTAAAGCAACCATCCAGGCCAACAACAGTCTCCATTAAAGGACAGCAAATCAGCAAAAGTGCGGGAGGGGGCCCCAGGGGGGCCCCAGGCGGAGACCAACGAAATTTGCAAATTTAGAGGCCAATCACTCGCCTTGCAGGAACAACACCCACATTAACCCCCCCAGCTGCAGAGCAGGTAAAAAGCCGAGGCGAAAAGGGTTGTGCAGAGGCCGCCAAGTTCGCTTTCCCCCAAACCCCCCGGTGCTCCGTACGGGCCCTTTCGCAAAACGGGAAGTACACTCACGGACACATTGAGGCCTACCTTGCGCCCCTTTAAAGGGTGGCGAGCGAGAGCACCTCCCAGGGGCAATTTGGCAGGGGGTAATTTGGCCCTTTTCTAAATTTGGGAACCCAAAAAGGGCATTTTTTTGGACCTCAGCGGAGCGGGGATCCCCGGGGACTATCCCCAAGGTTAAAGGGGGCGTTTTCTGGCTCCCCTTTGGGGTTAAAACGTCCAAAAGGGGGCCCCCGTGGGTGCATAACGGGAAAACCTTTTTTTAAAGCCCCTACCCGCTCGTTTCCCAAATGTATGACCGGGCTATTGGTGAAAAAGGGGCTAAAACCGGGGGAAAATCTACCCTGCGCAGATGGTCGAGAAGGGTTTGGTCCTGGATAAGTTTATTCCACTCTTGCCCCGGAGATCCAGCGCGGTTGGAAAAAGTGGCCCCCAAAAGATGATGAGCACCTGTTAACCCTGTCGAGGGGTAAAAAGGCCCCCGAGGACTTATTTGCAACCGTATTCATGGGTGTCAACCCCGGTAACGCAAGTGGCCCGGGGAAAGGAAAGGGTAAAACTTTTCCCTTATCAAAGGGGGGTAAAGAGGCCCCAAAAGGGAGGGGCCCCCAAGAGGGGGGTTTGGTGGAGGGGGGGGAAAAAATAAACCAAATGGGCAGCCCGGGGCACGGGCCCGGGAAAGTTCAAGGTGACCAGGGGGGGTTCAATGTTGGGGGGTGTCATGGCCCGGGGCCTTTAATTTGCCGAAAAACTGCCCCCCTTCACTGTAGAGGATAGGGAAAATGTGACTCAGCTAGGGGGGGTCTTTTGGGTTTGCATGGCCCATATGCTTCGCAGAGACTGTCCCAGAAAACTGATCAGCAGCTTGTCACAAAAAAGGTGAACGACTATCCGGTAACTGCTTTTACTGGACTGGGGGATTTGGGTTTCACATTAGGGGCACGCCAGCCTTTTTTGACCCTCCCTTCTTTCAAGGGACAGGTTATAGGGGTCCTTTTCATAAAGGGGGACACCAAAGAGTACCCAAACCGCCCTAGTAAAACTGGGGGAAACCTCTGGAGGTGTTGCCTCAAATGGGTGGGGGTTTAAGGCCCCCTTATGCACACCGTGATTCTGGGGAGGGGATTTTCCCCTTTTTTTGGGACTTGTGGCGTAAAAATTTATCCCCATGAAACTACAAGTGCGGTAATTTTGTTGTTTCCCCTTGCCCTGTTAACCCCTGAACCTTTTGGACCCCGGGGGGTTTACAGTTCGGGCCCGTAGGGGGGACCCACGGGAAAGGGTTTTTGTAATTTTCCCCCTAGCTGTCTTCCCAGGTAGCCCCGGATGAACGGGCAGGGGTTGGCAGGTATCCCTGACCTGGAGGTTTCCCCTGATAATTTTGGGACTGTTTCAGCTCCGGGGGCCCCCACCTTGGTGAAGGCCGGGGGAAAATGTAAAGGTTTGTGGGGGGGAACCCTCATTTACCCCAGGGGGGGCCCAAAGTGTTCCCCCACCGGGGGAAGTCAATCAAAAAAAGCTGCGTATCGGTTGAGGGGAGTCAGGGGGGGGTTTAGAACAGTGGGGGGTGCCTCAGCCATACAGGAGGAGGTTCTTGGATCTCCGCATAAGCATGTGCTGGGAAGGTCTTTGGGGCAGCAAAAGGACCACAGAGCGAAATTCCCCAAAGGGTTTTTTTCCGGGCCGGGGGGTCCAGGGGGAGGTTAAAACGGTACTGCGGGGTCCTGCCCAGGGGGTGCAACTTAAAACTCCTATCCCCCATTACAGGAGTCCCCTTGGTCCCCACTCCCTATAATCAAGTACCATTTGAGAGGATCACAATGGATCTAGTAGGGCCCCCTAGTAAAGTCTGCCCGGGAACATCAATATATAAATTTTTTTGGAGTAGGGTATGCCCCTCCGTTACCTTTTTTTCGGAAATACCGTCAAAGGGTTTTTTGCGAAGAAACTGTTTTATATGTTTTTTCACCCTACCGCATACCAAAGGGAAACCTTACAGATCAAGGGACCCCCCTTTTTGTTCAAGGGGCACTAGGGAAAATTAAAGCAAAACCCGCTGAAAATTAAGCACTTTGGGACATCGGGGAAACCCCCCCCCAAACAGAAAGGGTTTTCCTTTTTTTTTTAGAAAAATTTAACAAGGGCGTTAAAAAGTATGTTAAAGAGGGTTTTTTAGTTAAAGGGGCGGGGAAAAAATTTGGGGTGTCTTTTTCCCCCATTTAAAAAGTTTCAGTACGGGGAAATTCCCACAATCGGCCCCCTGGTTTCTTCCTTTGAGCTGGTTTTTTGGTAGAAAGTCCATGTTGGGCCCCCTGGATAAAATTTGCAAAGGAACCTTTTGGGAGCAGGGGTTTCCCCTCCTACCGTAGTGTAATTGAACCCATCCCCAAATGCAAGATAGGATCGCTGCCATTATGCCCAAAAGTTTAGGGGGAAACCTACAGCAGGAACAGGAAAGGGTCAAAGCCGTGTTTACAATAAGTCCCGGGCCCAAAGGGACGGGGGGATCTTGGGGGTTTAAAATTGGTCCCCATGTAGAGAGCAGGTTTTTAGCAAAATGGCAAGGGCCCCATGAAGTGATTGAAAAGGTGGGGGGAGTGAATTATAAGGGGATACCAGCCCGGTTTAAGGGGGGAAGCCCAAGGGAAAAATTGTACCCCGTCAACCTGGGTTAAAAAATGTGGAAAGACAGAGAGAAAACCCCGATGCTTTTGAAATGCCCCCCTTTTAGTGGCCCCTCCAAGGTGTATGTGTTCCCGACTCACCCGTCGAAACTCAAAAAAAAAGAAACCGGGGTTCATTTCAAAAATAAGGGGCTTTTTTTTTCAGAGCTACCTTGGGGTACAGATGTCATAAGGAAAGATTTCGTAAAAGGAACCGGGGGGGGGAAAAGGGGCCATTTAAAACCTTACCGGGTTCCCCGAAGGCCCTAGAGGAGCCAAAAATCTGAGGAGGTCAGGAAAATGTTTGACCTCGGGTAATTGAGGAGTCCCCCGTGAATTGGGCAACCGCTATCGTTTCTGATACCCAAAACCCGGGTGGCTCAAATTTCGATTCTGTAATGGGCTTCCGGGAAAATGAATGAGGTAACAAAAATTTTACCCATACCCCCTGCCAGGGTGGATGAATTAATTTAGAGACTTTGGGCCCTTTCCAAAGGGACTTTTTCCACCCTAAAAATTTTAAAAAAAGGTTACTGGCGGTTCCCCCTTTACAGAAAAGGGGGCCAAAAAAGAAGACCGCTTTTTTTTTACACCCGACGGGTGTTCCAGTACGTTTGCTTACCTTTTGGGGGTTTCAGGGGGCCCCCAGCCACCTTTTTAAAAGGGCTAATTTGGGTGTCCCTCCTAAAAACCCCCTTTTTAATATGCTTAGCATACTTGGATGATAAATTATCTTAGGGGAAATTGGGGGTAGCCAACCCCACCAAAGGTACGGCAGTTTTGGGTTCACTTTGAGATGGGGAAATACCGCAAACCCCCAAAAATGCGCCATAAAGGGTTGAGGAAACCCGGTGCTGGGGTAAAAAAAGGGAGGGGGGTCATAAAACCCCAAGTTTTAAAAAAATTTTAAGAATACAAGATGGGCCCCAACCCCCAAACAAAAAAAGGGAAAGGGGAGAGCTTTTTTTAGGTATTGTGGGGTATTATCGGCGCTTTATTTAAAATTTTGCTAGCATAGCAGCGCCCTAACAGATTTTATAGGCAAAAGGAACCTGTTTGGCAAATGGAAACCCCGAGGCAAAAAAAAGGGGTTCCAAGATTGAAACATGCCCTCTGCAGACGTTTCCGGTGTTGAATTAACCCCAAAAATTTTAAGAGGGGGCTTCATTTACAACGGGTACGTTTGATGTTTGGACTGGGAGCAGTTTTTTTTTCCCCCAAGTAGGGGGAGAGGAGCATCCCGTCATATATCTGAGCAGGAAGCTCCCCACCAGGGAGAAAAAAATTTTAGCATAGTTGAGCGGGAGTTTTTTGGCCATTTAAGTGGGCCCCTTTAAGCCCTTGAAGCCCCGAGGTAAAATTTTCTTCTGGATCGCCCGCTTCCGTTAATTACAGATTATTCTCCCCCTAAAAATGGGTTTTCCCCAGGCAAAAGGGGAGAAACGCGAGGGTCCTTTCTCTGGGAAAATTTTTAAATTTTAAATAGAACACAAGCGGGGGAAACCTCAAGGCAATGCGGGTGCCTGTCCCAGAACGCATTGTATGGTGGCCAAGTTTTTTTCCCACTCCCAGGTTTGAACAAGGGGGGGGGGGTTTTAAAGTGAGACAAATGCCCGGGGGAATAGTTGACAGGCAGATATTTTCCCCCCAAAGTCCCCTCCTATGCCCGCCTTAGGCGGTTAAACTGGGCAGAGGGGTTTCACCGAGAGGCCTGGGGTCGGGGAAGGAAAGGGGGGGCAGCAAAAGGGGGGTCAGTAACCCCTATGTTTTCTGACACATTCTTTAGTGTAGCGGGTTCCCTTTCCCCCAAGGGGCCGGGTCGGCTTTTTTGCAGTGGGGTTTAAAAAGCCGGGGTGGTGGCCCATCCCCCGCCCCAGGGGTTTAGGCTGGGTTCAGGCCTTTAAAGCCTAACCTACAGGCCTGTGTGGAGTGCTGGGTTTTTCTCTGAGGGAAAAAAATTGCGTGAGTTAAAAAGACGCTGTCTGCTTTTTAAATATAGGGAAAAAGGGAAAATACTGTGTGTACCAGTGCTCAGCCCGAGCGGCGTTTATTTCTGGGTTTGCCTAAAGTTAAAAGCTTGTTTTTGGGGGTTTTGTAAGTTCTGGGTTAATAAAACCCCGGTAGCGCCTGGGGAAATTGAACTGATTTTTCCCTGTTTCCCCTCCTGTCTGTGGAAGCCTGCCCTTTCCCACCCGACGCTAAACCCCCACAGTATCCAGAATCAATTGGGGAAAAAATAAACCCGTAGCTCTCATAAAAAGGGAAACCCGGTTTTTTTTTCAATAAAATAATGATAATTAAATTTTCCCCAAATGGTAAGGAACCAAAATAGGGGGGAAAGGCCATTCTGACTTAATACTCACCCAATAGCCCCGATAGGTAACAAAGGTTCAATTGGGGGGCATCAAAGGGAAAAGTGAAATAAAAATAATAAATTTTTCCCTTTATCCTTCAATAGATTTTTTTGTCGAGGAGCCCCCAAAAAAAAAAGAAAATTTTTGGAAGGGTAAATTTTATTCCCCGCTTAGGGGGGCCCTAAACCGTATTGAACTGGGGGCAAGGTATTTAAAAAAGGTAGAACAAATAATAATGGGAAACTTTAAAAAAAATCTTAAACACCTTTAAGGTAATTAAAAAAATTTGAAACAGGAAAAAACCCCAAAGTGGAAACAAAAAGGGGTGTTTTTAAAAGGGAATAAATAACAAAAATAAAATGTATCACTACTAAAACAGGGGGCAGTGAAGAGGGCCCCCAAAAAAATTTTATAAGAAAAAAAAAAAAAATATGTAAAAAAAATGATTAAAAGGGGCAAAGCTGGAGACAAAAAAACATAATTTCCATAGAAAATAAAAAATAACCCCAAAAATATTTTTAAATTTTTTAAAATAAATAAAAAGATTAAAAAAAGAAAATGTTGGCCCCTTGAAAAGTATTGAGGGACGAGACTGTAGAGGACAACGAGAAAAGAGCAAAAAACCTACTAAACAATTTTTCTCCACGTATTTACTGGAGGAGGATGACCTTCATGTTGATGAAAAAGTGGGATGAGGTAAACTCCAATTTAAGTGTTGCTTGTCTACCCAGGAAGAAGTTGCAGCTCCACCTTAGGAAGCTTAAAATAGTACAAATCCCAGTCCTGATGGTATACACCCCCGTGTCCTAAGGAGTTACGTGATTTCATTACTCTAATATGTAGGGACTGTCTAATAACGGGGTACGTCCCCAAAGGATATTGGAGCGCATAGCAAATGTGGTGCCAGTATTCAAAAAAAGGGTCAAAAAGTGAATCTGGAAACTATAGAGCGGTAAGCTTAACCTCTGTTGTTGGTATAGAGTTTGGAAGGTTTTCTAAGTGATGCTATCATGGAGTATTCTCACTGAAATAATGTATACTGCCGTTCCAGCTGGGTTTAAGAAAGGATCGGTCCTGTCAAAATAATTTCATACCAGCTTATATGAGGAAGTTCAGTGCTACACTGGATTCGGGCGCTAAGGCACTGGATTGTCATATATTAGATTTTGCTACAGCATTTGATTACTGTGCTACATAAAAGATTAGTAAGTAAAATGAGACTGCTGGACTGGGGGGAAATGTGTGCAAGTGGTATTGCAAATGTCTTCAGCGATAGAAAACAAAGGGTTGATAAATTACGGTGCACTCAGACAGGATCCCTGTTACTAGTGGGGACCACCAGGGTCAGTATGGGCCCTTCCTCTTTAATATTTTCTTTTAAATGGATCTTTACAGGTATTTGCACAAGTAGAATATTGATCTTTGTAGATGATACTAAGCTCTGTAACTAATCAACACAATAGATGTATATGTGTTATTACAAAGGGATCTGGATAAGTTGGAGCCTGGGCAGGGAAATGGCAAATGAGGTTTACACAGATAATATGCAAGGTTATGCACCATGGGGAGGAAAAAATCCATTACATGGACTACAGTTAATGGGAAAAAACGCTGGGTAAAAGTGACATGGAGAAGGACTTGGGAATCCTGGTGGACAGTAAACTTTATCGTAGCAGCAGTGTCAGACAGCAGCTGCCAAGGGCAAATAGGATCATGGGATGTATTAAAAGGGATGCAAGATTGGGGGGGCATGGCTTTGCCATATGGCGGGTAAAGACGCTTGTTGTGGAGTCTCTACCTCAATCTTTGAAAACCCAGGCTAATCCTTACTCCCACCATGGGCAAAGCCTCAGGGCGGAAGCGCTAGAACTATTCCCTCTACCCCTGTGGATTGACTTTCCACAGGGGGATATTATGTCATTACTTTCGGCCATTATGCTGACTTATGGCCTCGGTTTGGAGCCGTGCGGGGGACGGCAGCACTACCCAAGATGGCCGCTGAACTATGCTCACATGGCGACCGGCACGGAAACCCTGTCGTGCAGGACCTTACGTCCACGAGATCGGGACGCCGCAGAGGTGTCTTGGCGCCTGCCTCACCTCCTCCGTTTCCGAGTGATAGCCCTGCAGCCCCTGTTTGCCTCCCCTTCCCCGATGTGCTCTCCGGCCCGTCGGACGCTGCGGTCGCTAGGGGGAGCCTCCGCGGCGGCCTCAACAAACCCGATCCCGCCGGCCATGTGAAGCCTCGCGCTCCTCGACGCATGTCCATCGGATGTCTGCGGCAGGCCGGATCCCACGCTCCTGTGACCACCGTGCAGTATGGGACCCGTCCACTCCTCGGCGCCTCTCCGGGAGATCTGCGGCGGGCTGGCTTCACTTCAGGGCCAGGCGCTCCTCCGGATCTGCTCCATCCCTCGGCGCTATCAGCTTCGACCACCCGGCCGCGACCTGCGCTCCTGAGCCCTGCTCCATCACAGGGAAACTTCACTCTGCCGGACCAACGACGCCGCGGGGATCCAGGTGCGGCCTCACAGCAGGGGAGCCCTTGTGCAGTGGATCTCTGTCAGCAGGCTGAACCCCACGCTGCTGGCAAGGGCAGCCTGGCTGTGGACTCCAAGGGACCTCAGGTACCGGGTTTTGGGGGGCCCCAGGTGACTGTCGCTTTGGTGCACCACGCGCCCCCCCTCTCCCCCTCTGCATCAGTAGACTCTGATGCCTCGCGGGCTTCTCCTCTGCCCCCATCAGCAGGGATGCACCTGCAGCAGTCATCTGCCAGCTGCAATGACTCCCCCATCCCTGGGGTCAGTCCCCTGAGCCCTAGTGCAGCTGAATCCATCAGGGACTTTGGGGACAAGAGGTGCCGGCTGCCTGGGCTCCCCAACAGGCTTCCACACTCTGCGTGGCTACAATGGGCCTGGACTGCTCGTGGGATCCCCCCCCTTGAAGCTGAAGGAATTCATTCAATAGTGGCCAGTTGCTCACTCTCTCCGCCCCCGCAACCACCTGCCTCCCTCCCCGCTTCTTGGCCGGCTCTGGAGACCTCCGGCTCTGAGGACCCTCGGGGCCTGCCCGGGCAGATGCCCCCCGCCCCCAGGCCAGTCTCCCCATCCTGGTCCACTGGCTCTTCCTGGAATGCACTGTACACGCATGGTGTTCCTGCTGCCACACGCCAAGGGTCTCGGGAATCTTCCTTTCCTGCTACGAATCTTCCGCCGCCGAACGCTCCTGACCGGCAACGAGCGAGCCTGCAGTCAGTAAACTCACCATGGGCCGGTCATGCACAGACAGTCGAATGACACCCGGCGAAGCCGCACCATCGCGACCTACACGGGTGCGTTCTTCATACAACCCATACCTCCTTGGAGGCACGTACGATTGCAACATCTGTCTTCCTCACCAGTTGCCATCTCTACACGACGGTGCCCCTAGTCCCGATCTTCAACAGATTACTCAAGACCTGCCAACAAAGCAAAGATATTTCTTCTATGGCTACGGGACACTTGCTTCGCGTAAGTGAGGAAAGACTTAGATCAGTTCCGCTCGGATCTTTCACAGTGTCAACTAAAGGTGGACTGACTTCAACAGGCCCAGGAGTCCTCATACCTCTCTCTCTGCTTACAAGAAGTAGTCAGCAGCACGCGTCCCAACTTTTCCACCTGCAACAACATCTGGACGATGTCGAGAACAGGGGGAGGCGTAACAACCTACGGATCCGCGGCCTCCCTGAATCGGTTCCCTCCGCTGAGCTCTACTCGACTGTGTCCGCCATTTTCAACGACATACTGGACCGCCCACCTAATGCCCATATCGAATTGGATAGGGTCCATAGGGCCCTTCGTCCTCCTAGTCAAGATGTTCAGCATCCTAGGGACGTGGATTTGCCGTGTCACTTCTTTCTGCTCAAGGGAGGAAATAATGAATCGGGTTCGGAGGGGTCGCTTCCCGGTCTACAGATTTCCACTCTTCAATCTACCGGACCTATCTCGTCTACTCGTTGCCAACCGATCATGCCTGTACGACCTATCCTTGCTTGTGCTGAAAGAGAGGAACATAGCATACAGATGGGGCTTCCCATTCGCCCTTATCGCCGTTCCGGAGATCGCTCCTACACACATAGCTCACCGAGGACATCCCCTCTTTCTTGCAGGACTGAACTCACTGACGTCTTCTTTGTCGGACTGGCCCACCCCTCTTCCTCCCCCGATGGCCAGGAGACTACTGATCGACCCCTAGATTGCAGGCCTCGCCTGCTGAGTCAGGTCTCCCCCCCAGAAAATCCCGTTCTAGGGGAATCGATCCAAGAAGACCTACCTGACTCCGTGGCTGCACTTTCTCAGGATCTCTGGGGCAAGATTCCTGTGTCCCTTCTGCCGCAGGGCTTTGGTTACTAGGAACTTTCTGTTTGACGGGACTGTCGTCTTTTTGGTTAGGCTAGCCAATTACTCGACGTAATGCATCTCAGTGCCTGACCCTGCTATGTAACATGTTTTTTTTTTTTTTTTCTTTGATTTTTCCCATTTTTTTTTTTTTTTTATTTCTCTTTCTTTTCCTGGATGGTTTTGCCTATGTGTTTTTTTTTTTTCTCTTTCTTTCACTTGTTTTTCCTTTTTTTTAGCCTGGTTATTCCTTTTCATTAGTACTGGTCATGAGGCCTTAGGAGCTTGTTGACCTATGCCTGTCCCTCTTCCGATTCCCAAAAAATACGGGTGGGATTCCCCCTCCATGATGGGTTTCAGGTTTGGGGGGTTCCCCCCCCTTTGGGGGGGTTTTGTTTGGCCAAAGGGGGGGTGATTCTACTTGGATGTTATAGTAGGGGCCTTCTTTTCCTATGCTTTTTTTAGTTTTTGACGTTTACCTCCCCCCTTCCCCCTCCCCCCTGCCCCCCCCCCCTTCCGTCGGGTCTCAGGGGTGGGCGGTGTACATCATCACTTACTTACCCATTTAAATGGGTGACCTTCATGTAGCCTCTTTTAATGTCAAGGGCCTAAATGCACCATGAAACGCTCTCTGATTTGTATCAATTCACAAGGAAGCGAGTTCACATAGACTTGCTTCCAGAGACTCACTTTAAAACCACAACCAAGCCCTTCCATTAAAAACAGGTAATACACTGAATGGTTCTTGGCCAATTCACTCCTCCGCCAAAGTAGATGGAGTAGCTTCGCCTACATAAGTCTCTCCCGCATCAGGAGTTGACCTGCACTACTTGATTTTTTTTGGGGGGGGCTGAAGCCAGGTATTGTGATTCTGACCCTGTCTATAATGGACTACGTTTACCATAGTTAACGTTTATGCCCTAACAGGGTCCAGGTAGCGTTTCTGCTAGGAAATCTTGGGACTCCTGAACTCGAAGGCGAGAGGGACTGTCTTTTTTGTGGGGGGGGACCTCATATGACGCGGGACCCGACTCTTGACCACCCCACTGGTCGTGCTTCTCTTTCCTACTTGCTATTAAAAAAAGTGAAGAAGTCCCTCTCCGATTTCAGCTTTGTGGACGGCTGAGGCTCCAACAACCACGCGGACAGGGGACTCTAAATTTCTTATCTGCACAACCCCATAATACATACAAAGTCGAATTGACTTATCCTCGGTCCAAGCATTGTGCCCTTCCTGGGGGGGGGATAGCGAAACCCTCTATAGGAAATATACTATGGTCAGACCATGCCCCTATCTTTGCCTCGTTTATCATTCACTCTCAGGCTGCCCTGCCGTGGACTTGGAGACTGAACGAATCCCTGCTGCCGCACGGTTTGCTTGGCTGAATTTACGTCGGACTACCGAGCACTTGTTGTCCGACCATGAGAGGGACCAACTGCCTCTACGGACAAATGGGAAGCTCTCACAAATGCGCTCCTAAGAGGCGTTTTCTGATTAAACATGGTAGCCGGCCTGAAGAGGGCTAGGACGCCGCGTATCACTGAAGCTTACAGAAAGTAGCGACACTTGAACTTCTACATAAGCGGCTTCTCTCGCTTCTGATCCTTCAGGAGTTGTTGGTGGCTAGGTTGGAGACAAGCCGTTCTTAGAGTCTTCATGGGGCAGATATCTCCAATTTGCCGCAGCAAATACTATGGAGTTCGGGAATAAGAGTGGCAGGACTCCTGGCGAGGTCCTCGAGGGATAAAATGGCTTCGTCCTTCATCCCAGTATAAAATCCCATACTGGAAAAGTTGGTACTACTACACCTGAAAATCGCTAAGGAATTTTCCTCTACTATTCCAAGCTGTACCAGCGGCCATCAATATCGGCCGGTCCCCCCGTATCGGGCATGATTCCCCTTTCATACTAAAAATCTGTCTGAGGGGCTCGATTCAGCCATAGAAGCTTCATTCTTGCTGACGAATTGAAAGCTTGCCAGTGGATAGTCTCCCCAACGGAAAAAAAGCCCCGGCCGGACGTTATACTTCACAGTTTTTTAAGACCTTGCTGCGGGTCCTTTCTCCTATCTGCTCGTGTCTTTAACGACGTTTAGCTTTACCTTTTCATAAGGTCTCCTCTGCAGGCACATATGTCTGTGATCGAAGAAAGTAACAAGGGACCCCCTGTCTGTGGAAGTTACCGGCCCATCTCACTCCTGAATGTGGACCTTAAAGTCTACGCCAAAATGTTAGCAAACCGCCTGAATCCTCACCTACCTACTCTTATTCACCCTGACCAGGTGGGCTTTGTACCGGGCAGGGAAGCCCGGGACAATACGCTCAAGACCTCTAGAACCTAATGCAACTATGCCCGTACCCGCGGGGATCCCTGATGGTCCTGTCGCTCGATGCTCGAAAAAAGGCCTTCGACAGGAATTGTGGGAATCTCTTTCATCTACCTTGCACGTATCGGTCTTAGGCCCGCTTTTTATGTCAAATCCTTGCACCTATACCGTTGTCCA
Organism: Phyllomedusa bahiana; assembly: GCA_025379985.1. Lineage (NCBI taxonomy): Eukaryota > Metazoa > Chordata > Amphibia > Anura > Hylidae > Phyllomedusa > Phyllomedusa bahiana. The sequence goes on from JAODAL010015805.1 coordinate 46,767, forward strand.
GTCCCGCGAGGGTTAGAATCAATGGAACTCTATCTGATCCTTTCTTATTCGCAACGGTACCAAGACAGGGTGCCCACTCTCCCGCTATTGTATATTTTAGTTAGGAACACTTGTTGACTCTGTGCGCTCCAACCGGGACATCAAGGGTATACAATTGGTGTCATATGAGTTTAATGTGCTCGGCTTTCGCCGGATACTTCCTGATTTATTTACGAGATCCGCTCATCTCCCTCCTCCCTGATGTCGAGTTGTCGCGATTCAAGTGCCTGGTCCAATTTTAAAATTAAGTACCGGAAGTCTGAGGCCTAAATATCAACATAGGGGACCCTGCAGTTCCGGAGGGTCCTTAAGGGAAGTTCTCCTTTTCATGGCCGCCGAGGATTTTTCTACCTGGGGATCCATATTCCTGCCGGACCTTCCAAATTATTTGACTCCACTTTTATCTCCTTATTCACCAAATATCCCACTTGCTCAGAGGACTGGTCCCGTTAGAGATCTTTCCTGGTTTGGCAGGATGAACATCTTTAAAGAAGTCCATCCTTCACAAATTTTTTTTACCTCTTCAGACTAACCCTATTTATATTCCCGAATGCTTACTGCTTAAGATCCCACCGTTGTTTTAGTGATTTCATATGGAGCTCGCGCCGTCCTAGAATTCGTGACACGACTGTTATCCAAGCCTAAAAAACGGCAGGTGGATTGGCCTTCCTGACTGCGGCTTTATTATTTAGCTGAACGGCCTATGCGAAGGTTTCGTGACATGATTCATAGCCAACAGGAAGAAGGAAGCTTTGGGTACGCATCGCGCAGGCCTTGTGTCGCAGCACTCTCTAATATCTCCTGTGGACACCCGGGGGGGGGGAATATTAAAATTTCCCTTTTTGGCTTTTTTGGACCCGTCAAGGATGTCTATTTCAGCGCGGCCCAAACCTTTAACAATTATTCGGGCGCGTTAAACCCTCTGAAACCATGCTGGATTTAAAAGGTCCGCTATTTCCGGTCTCGCATAACCCATCTCTTCCTGCTGGGGTCGTCTGGAACTCGTTTCTTGGGAGCTCCAGACGCCATCCTCATCCTTGTTACCCTATTCTTGACTAAGGGCAATTTGCTCCCCTAAGCGAATTCTCTGTACAGACAGGTCAATCGACCCCTAGACATTATTTCAATACAGTCAGTTAAACATTTTTTTGACACTGTCATCAATAAACTTAATTCTAATAGGGCCCTAAACCCCTATGGAAAGACTATGTCTGTCCTCTCTCGTCCCTAGGCATTTAATCTCCCAGATTTTATCTCGATGGCTCCTTTCCCCCGCTGACCAGCCCCTCCCATCCTACTGTGCAGCTCTTGGGAAGAAGGACCGCTAACAGAAGACCTCTCACCCCTGAACAATGTAAGCGCTGTTTCTATCTTACCCACAAAGCTGTCATCGCCAGTAAATCCAGGAACCTGCTCAAATTCTTCTAGGTGGGTTACGGGTTGCCGGTATTCTTTTACACACAATGGAATCCCTCCGTCCCGGACATTTCGCTGGCGATGTAATAAAGAGCCTGGCACCATGGGTTCATATTGTATGGTGGATGTGAGGCCCTTAGTAAGTTCTGGGACACTGTCCTTTCAGGCTATTAAAAGAATGCTTGGTGGGTGAAGGTACAACCCTTCCAGAAGCAGTGCTTCTATTTAGTACCATCTCTCACAATCCACTATAAAAGTCTTGATTCTGACACCTTCTCCAGGCAGCCCAAAAATTGGTTTAATCCCCACGGGCACTGGCGCCAGACTCACCCCCCTCTGTGACGGTGTGATTGGGGAGGTCTCCTTTCTCTACCGCATGGAGGAGCTCATGCAGCGCTCCCCTGAGCGAGGCTTTAGGGTTCCTTGTGTGTGGAGCCGTGGGTCCTCTACAAAGACATAAAGCATTCAGGGCCTCTCGGGATAGGACGGTCGGAACGGGGTCATTGACATTGGCCCTTTTTGTGCTACATATCTTTATCACTGCTGCTCCTCCCCCCCCCTGGGGACCCGACGGAAACACCCCCCCCCCCCTTTTTTTTTTTTCTTCTTCCTCTTTCTCTTCCCTTCTCCGTGCCCTTTCTTTTATTACTTTTTGTATTTTCCTGGCAGTCACATTGTCAATTTGTTCTACCCTATGCTCATTGCAGAACGTACATGTACTCTTGCATACCTTGGTATGTGTCTATTCAAGATGTTTCATATTGTGATCTGACTGCTCACTATGTTTACTTATTTGCAAAAAACTGTTAATAAACACTAAGTTTAAAAAAAAAAAAAAAAAAAGGGGCATAGATGCACATGATGGGAACATTATTCTCCCATTATACAAGTCACTTGTCAGATCACACAGGGGAGATAGTATACAGTTTTGGGCACCAGTACACAGGAAAGACATTGTAGAGCTTGAACAGGTACAAAGGCGGGCAACAGAAATGATAAAAGGACTGGGTGGACTACAATACCCAGAAAGATTAGCAAGATTAGGGTTATTTAGTTTAGAGAAAAGACGGCTTCGGGGGGACAAGATAAATATGTTTAAATACATCAAAGGTTAATATAGAGATCTCTCTCAAGATTTATTTACACCCAGGACTGTATCTAGAACAAGGGGGCATCTTACGCTTTGAGGAACAAAAGTTTATACATAAACATAGAAGGGATCTTTACTGGTTAGAGCAGTGAGACTGTTTGGAATCTCTGTCTGAGGAACTTGTCATGGTGAATTCAATAAAGAGTTAAAAGGGTTTGGATGCATTTCTGGGTGTAAAATATAACAAGTGTCACGGGAGCGACTTGGTGGTGCATGGTTTGCCACTGTGGGTAGGACATGCACGAGGCCTGGTCTCGGTGGGGGAAGCCAGGTATTGTCGGTCAGCAGCATTAGGTTGTGACCCTTATACCTACACGGCTAATGTTCAGCCATTAAGGGCGGCCTACCCGGAACAACTGCAGATGGGTGGGTGGTTGTTCCCACGTTTTCCCGCCCAGGTATTGGGTGCATTGGAGCACCTTTTTAAAGGCCTCCTACTACAGGAGATCGGGGGGGCGTGGTCTGCCCCAGATGGGGAGCACAGAGGAGCAGAGACAGAGGTTTGGCCCCCCAGAGGTGGAGAAGCCAAACCCAGCAGGCCCGGGAAGAGAGTTTGTGGTACTTGGCGATGGCTGGGGCCACGGATAAAGGGACTACATGTGTTATTAAATGCCACCGGGCCTGGGGTTTTCGTTTATGTTTTTATTTTGTTTGCTGTACGCTTTACCCGGGACTAAATAAAGTGGCGCGGCCATATAAAACTGGGCCGGTGTCGGATGCATATACCGGGTGAAAACTTTTTAACCCCAAAACGGCGCCCGAGAAAAGACCCCAAAGCGCCCAAAGATGGCGCGGGACGAGTGTGAGTCTTACATAGGTGAGGATGGGGGCCTAAAGGTGTGTGAAGTTCTGGATCCACTGGTGAGTGTGTCTGTCAGTGACCCCGTCACTGTTTGCCCTGAGGGTTGGGTTTGCAAAGGGTATGCGTCCCCAATTTTATAACCCCCCATTCTGTCCCATTGAACGGGGCCATTGTATCGGGGAAAAGAAGAGCCCAAATCCGGGAAAAAGAGGGCCGTGCTGGAGTGTGAGGAGACTAGCTTAAAGGGGGTGTGTCCAACCCTGAGGGTTATGCCTGATGAAGGGGGGGCCTCAGAAAAATATGAAGAAGTTTGAAAGATAACGTGTGCAGAGGCAATTCGTGGAACCCCTGAGCAGGTATTTTTTTGGAGACCAGTGGGATACCATAGGGGTAAAAAGGGAAGGGCTGGTGACCTGTAGTCCCCCTGTGTTCACATGTTCCAGTGTCTCTTTTTTTTCCCATAGCTTCCTGCAGGGGTCACAAGACAGCAGACTGGAAAAGTGAATGCTAGACACTACGAGGGGCCTTTATGCTTAAACCCCATGAGGGGGACATATCCCCCCCATTTGATAAAGGCCCCTAGGTTCATCCCCTGCATAACCCTTCCCCCGGGGGCAAAGCTCCTACTTTTGGGGGAATATCTTCCCCCATATTGGGTCTCACAAAAGATCCCTGTTTTGGACCCCCGCAACCCATATCTTCATCGAATTGAATGAAAACCCACTTCCCCGATTGCCATCCACTTGGCCCCTTGGGACGCACCTGAGTCCAAACCTGTTACCACTTTGTCTGCAGGACTAGGAGCAACTCACCTAAATGGCAACAAGCCGCTGTTGTCCAGCAGGAGGAGCAGGGGGAGGTTAGCGGTAGCACCAAGTTAGCCCCAGTTACTGCGGCCCTGTGTGAACAGGCAGCTAGAGGTGGTGCAGCTAGCACAGTAGAAAAGGTTAGCTCTAGTGTGCCCCTAGAGGTCATAGGAGAGAGCAGCCCAAGTAGCACAGATGATGTGAGTCCTGTGGTGGATGACAATCTGGAGAAATGTGCAGGCTCAGGTTTAGCCAATGCGGTTGCCCATAGCAACAAGGTTTCTTCTGCACCTCCTGTTGTAAAAACGTATGAGTGTGCGTGCACTGAAGCTGTGTGTGAAGTGTCTGGAGTCCAGCTGGTGAGTGTGTCTGTCAGTGACCCCAGTGCACTGTTTGTACCTGATGGTAGCATGCAAGTAGCAGGTAATGCGTGCCCAGTGTTTGATAACCCCCCATTCTGTCCCAGTGTGAACGTGGCCAGTGTATTGCTGGAAAGAGAGAGCCCAAATCCTGGGAATGAGGGCCGTGCTGCAGAGTGTGAGGAGACTAGCTTAAAGAGGGTGTGTCCAGACCCTAGAGGGGTGTATGCCTGTATGAATGTGGCCTCAGAGAAATATGAAGATATGTTGGTAAAGATAACGTGTGCAGAGGCAGATTCTGTGTGCAGCCCTGAGCAGTGTATCTTTGATGGAGATCCAGATGGTGATACCATAGAGGGTGAAGAGAAGGGCCATGCTGTGACCTGTAGTCCCCCTGTGTTCACATGTTCCAGTGTCTGCTATTTTTCCAGTAGCTTTCACTGCAGTGGTCACAAAGACAGCAGAGCTGGAAAGAATGAACTGCTAGACACTACTGAGGTGCCTGTATGCTTAAACCCCAGTGAGGGGGACATGTTTAAATCCCCAGATGGTAAAGAGGAGTCGGGGTCTGAAGCAAATGATACATTTTTTTTGGAAGGTACGGAGGAAAATATCAAAGAAAAGTTATGTCCGGTGGGGTGTGATGACGTATATGTGCGTGCCTTGTTCAGTCAGATGTCTGCTGCCACTGCTGGTGTTGAGAAGGTGACTGAGTTGCCCAAGGTGAACACAGCCAGTTTGTTTTTTGAGTTGGAGAGCCATAAGGAGGTTAGCTGGTCTGCTAGTGGCTCCGGTGCAGGGTATGAGTTTGATAGTGATCAAGATATAAGAGTGACCCCGATAGAAACTGAGAATTCTCCCTTAGAGTTGGGTACAGGGGATGTGAAAGAAACATCTCCACACGTTGCTTTAGAGGATCTGCTGCTAGACAGAGCTGGTAAACGGAGGTGTGAACAGGGGAATGTGTCCTCTGGCACTAGTGAAATGCCAGGTAATGTTGGCAGTGGGAACCCTGCACTTACTAGCATGCATAATATGGGGGCCACATTGGATCCCAGTCCAAAGGAAGTTATCACCACTGAGGTGGTCACTAAGAAAGGCCAGATGTCAGCTGGTAACCTAGAGGTGGAGCTCCAGGGTCCCAAGAAATTAGGGAATGTAGCTGACCCTAAGGAGCATGGGATGGTCAGTGAGGACCCGCGGACTTGTGTTGAAGAGTGGTTTTGGGTTCCTCATAGTCCTGCAGACAAAGTGGTAACAGGTTTGGACTCAGGTGCGTCCCAAGCGGCCATAGTGGATTGCAACTCTGAGAAGTCAGCTTTCATTACAACTTCTGATGAAGATAGTGTGGTTGCTCGGTCCAAACAGGGATCTTTTGTGAGACCCAATATAGGGAAGATATTGCCCCAAAGTAGGAGCTTTGACCCCGGAGGAAGGGTTATGCAGGGTGATGAAGTCCTACGGCCTTTATCAAATGGGGGGGAGGGTCACGGAGCGACCTTAGGTGGTCGCATGGTTCTGCCACTAGGTGGCGTACGTGCCACCGAGAGCCTGGACTCAGTGGGGGAAGCCAGGTATTGTCGGTCAGCAGCATTGTTGCTGACCCTTATACCTAGCACGGCTAATGTCACCCCTTTAAAGGGGCTGGCCTTCCCGGAACAACTGCAGATGGGTGGGTGGTTGTTCCCACGTTCCAGGTTTTCTGGTTCCAGCCAGGTATTGGTGCATCTGGAGCACCTATTAAAGGCCTCCTACTACAGGAGATCGGGGGGCGTGGTCTGCTACCAGAGTGTGGAGCAGCAGAGGAGCTAAAGACAGAGGCTCTGGCCCCCCAGAGGCTGAGGAGAAGCCAGAACCCAGTAGGACACTGGGTAAGAGAGTGTTGTGGTACTTGGCGATCGGCTGGGGCCACGGATAGACAGGGACTACATGTGTGTAGTTAATGGCCAGCCGGCCTGAGGTTTTCCGTTTATGATTTATGTTTGTTTGCTGTACGCTTTATCCGGAGCATGAATAAAGCTGGCTGCGGCCAGTATAAAACTGACGCCTGGTGTCGGAGTGCTATATACCGGAGTTCCAATCTGTTTAACCCAAACGGCGATCCCAGAGCTAAAGACCCCTAAGACTGTCCAAGATGGCGGCTGGACAAGTGTGAGTCTTACACAAGTTATAGTGACCAGGATTCTGGAGAAGGGTCGTTTATCCAGGGATTTTTTCAATTGCCAGATTGGAGTCGGGAAGGAATTTTTTCATTAAAATGAGGACAATTGGCTTCTACCTCATTGGGGTTTTTTGCCTTCCTCCGGATCAACACTTTAGCAAAATTTTAGCAAAATAGGCTGAACTGGATGGACATCTTGTCTTTTATTCAGCCTTACAAACTATGTAACTATGTAACTATCATTAATCCAAAAATCCAACCCAATTTAGCATCGTACTTGGGCATATACAACTTGTAATGCCACCACATGTTAACCCCTCTCCTTTATACAGCATTAAACAATCCACAAGAACCTGAGAGTATTGGGTATAAAATATTCATTTTATTTTTAACAGTTAAATATAATGCATAAGTGCAGGGTAATCTGTGTTCATTAAAAAATCCAAACAGATAGCAGATGCATTAACCCACCCGGGAATAATGGTATATATATATGATAGACGGTATTAGTAAATAGGTACCCACGATCTAACACCAAAATTAAGTGACTGAGCCAATAATAATCGCATAACACTAATATTCCCAATTGTCTAAAAAAAATGCACAAGGATACTATCCACAAGATGGTGTCAGATTTTACCCAGGTGGGGGACTGCTATCTCCCAAACCCCAACGCGCGTTTCGCGTATAAGTCACGCTTCCTCAGGGGGATATCACATGTAGACACGTCCTCTCATTAAATTACACCTACTCGCAAGACGCATATGTGGCGCATGCGCGGTGTTCAGAGAAGGTCACACCGCTGCCCCGCTTCCGGCAAACCCGCTTCACCGCGCATGCGCGGAAGACACACTTCCGCACATGCGCGTAGCGCGTTAAGGACGCCAGAACGGTGGAAAGAAAAAAACCTCCCCCACCACTCTGAAAAATTTCTGTGTTAACATTGATGTATTAAAAACGGATCCTATATTGGCTAATTTTAATCTCAGAATATCCACTTATGACGGCTCGTAGAGCACCGAATTTGAGGGATCAATTAGTGAAAAGCCTCTATGTGGCAGCCAATGTAAATCCTTTATGCACTCGAGGTCCGAAACGCGGCTTCTTTCCGTGTGGAAAGTGTGTTGCGTGTTTGTAACATGGTCCGCTCTGATACGTTTTAAAAAACGAGGAAACACGTATTTCAGATCTATCATTTTATTACCTGTAGTACCAAAAATGGAATTTACATGGCACAATGTCCGTGCAATAAAATTTATATTGGGATTACATCACGCGAACTAAAGGTCCGCGTTCGCGAACACGTCCGTGACATATCAGCAGCAAAGCATTGTGATGATCTCTCCCAAATCAAGACCCTTCCACGTCACATCCTAAAATATCATGGAGGTGATTCGAAAATGCTTAAAGGCATGTTCACACGGCTTAAAATGGGCCGTATTTCGGTCCGTAATTACGCGCCGAAGTGCGCAAATTACGGGCCGAAAACGGCCCATTCATTACGGAATTCACAGTTTCCAAAGAAAACTAGGGTTTTCCTCCCTCCCTTCGCCGGGGGGAGATAATTAAACATGTGAAACAGCGGGAAACCCGGCCGCTGGAAATTTCAAGTCTAGGGGCCGCAAGTGCGGGCCCCCCCTGCTCATCCCCCGCTCCCGCCCCCCCCCGGCCGCGGCGTAATTCCGGGGCAAAATTTCGCCTGCAAATACCCGGTGAAAATAGCCTAAATATTTGGCTTTGATGTTTTACACTTAGGGATCAGGGAGGCAATATTTTGAGGCACTTGAACAGAGGGAAAATAAGTGGGATCTCAACCCTAAATACTATGGGCCCGGTTGGGAAAAAAGAAAAACTAAATTTTTCGCTCCATTCCGTAATAACAAGACATTAAGGTTCCTTTTTTCATTTTTGTCTCCCCTTTCCCCTCTCTTTTTCCTCTTTTATTTTCCCTTCCTTAATTTTTTTGGTATATTATTTATGTGGTTGAACTCCTGTTTTTTACTTGATTTTTTTGTAATGTAATTATTTTTTTTAAATTTTTATTTCACCAACAAAAATTTTTGTATTCCAATTTATCTTTTCATGTAGATCCATAAAAAAAATCTTTCCCCTCTTTGATAACTCCATTGAAACCTGGGATCTACTCTGTGATACATTATGATGTTTACAGTGTGTTTTTGTACATTTTTTTTGCGCACAAAAAATTATAGAATCAATATTTAAATTTTTTGTTTTCTTGATTATATTTTAGCCCCACCACCTTCCCATATTGACGCTTTCGTCCCCTTTTTGGTGCTGATTCACATCCAATAACTCGTTGCTCATGATTTGGGGACCCTTTTAAACCCCGGTGATTTATTTTCTTCCTTGGGGCCCCTTTAACTTAAAAAAATTCTTTTTCCTATTGGAGACGGTGCCATGCCGTGTGGAGGTTTTTTTTTTTCACCACCCCTTCTGGCTCCTTAACGCCTACGCGCAAAGTGCTAATGCGTCTTATGCGCATGCGCGGGGACCTTTTGCCGAAGCGGGGCAGCTGTTTACCTTCTCCGAACACCGCGCAGCGCCACATAAAGCGCTCACGAGTAGGTGTAATTGGGACATGTATTTAATGGGAGGACGTGTCTACATGTGATATCCCCCTGAGGAAGCGTGACTTATACGCGAAACGCGCGTTGGGGTTTGGGAGATAGCAGTCCCCTACCTGGGTAAAATCTGACACCATATTGTGGATAGTATCCTTGTGCATTTATTGAGTCCATTGGGAATATTAGTGTTATGCGATTATTATTGGCTCAGTCACTTAATTTTGGTGTTAGATCGTGGGTACCTATTTACTAATACCGTCTATCATATATATATACCATTATTCCCGGGTGGGTTAATGCATCTGCTATCTGTTTGGATTTTTAATGAACACAGATTACCCTGCACTTATACATTGTATTTTTAATTGTTAAAAATAAAATGAATATTTTATACCCAATACTCTCAGGTTCTTGTGGATTGTTTAAAACTATGTAACTATGTAACCTCTGTCGAAGGGAGTTGTCTGTCTTTCCCATCATCTTCTGGTCCATTCCTAACCCGCCAAGCACATCCTCCGTGAGCTGAATAGGACAGATAAACTATGAACAGAGAAAAACAGAGAGAAATCTATGAACAGAGAAAGGCCATTAATGATTTCTTGATGATCCAAGCGGACAGGAATACTCCACTGTGTAATTTTGATGACAGCCAGTGGCACCTCATGTGTGACACCTGCTGTTTGCTCAGGCTCTTTCAGGAGGCCATGTTATTTGTCAGTTGCCAGGACCATGGGATAAACAACGTCATTCCATTGCTTCATGTCCTGGAACAGATGCTGCAAAATCTGTCTGTTCAGGGGACTGGAGATGTGGCGGCTACCTCTCGTGGCCATATGAGTCCGATGGGGGCAATGGGCAGCCAGTGAAGGGATTGGCAGAGGGGAGAGGCAGAGGACTAACGAGGAGAGAGGTGAATCAGACGGGCAGCAGATTTAAGGATGGATTGAAGGGGAGCGAGGGTGCTAGATGAGAGGCCACAGAAAAGGATGTTGCAATAGTCTAGGTGTGAGATGACGAGGGCATGGACAAGCATTTTTTTGCATTCAAAATGAGGGAATGAGCGGATTGGGGAGATATTTTTCAGGTGGAGGCAAGGGTAAGAGTTTGGATGTGCGGTGAGAGTGCAGCCATTGATAGTGATAGAGAGATCAATCTGCTCCATCGTCCATCCTCTCACAGATCTGAACGGGGGATTCCTCAGTGCTCACGTACCATTGCCATGGCTGCTGTGGGGGTGGAGGGGTAGGAGCAGTACCAGCTCCATCAGCTGCAACCTGAGTCTGGAGTTGTTGATGAGCAGCTTTCTTCATCCTCCCTAGTGAGGAAAGTACCCACCAGAAGCAGCAGCACCTGGAGCCGACCTTGAGCCGACCCTGAACCCTGGATTCTTCTGGCTACCTGCCTCAGCTACTATTCTGATGCTGCCACCCACCTGATGCGACACATCTGCTACCAGCTGCTCTTTCTACCACCCACCATCTTTACCATGGACTGGTATTGCCACCCACCTCCCTCACTGGGTCATTATGTAGCCTTCTGATGCTGATGCCACCACACAACTCAGGTCTAATCTTGATGCAGCTAATGTCCCCACCAGGCGATGTCAGCTTGTCACTATCTTGCGTGATGGTGTTTTTGCCGTCACCTCCTCAATATGTCACCTAGCTGCCGCCACCTCAAAATGATAACATTGTGCCACTTTCCAGCCTGATGCTGTTGCTGCCACCACCTCCAAACTGTGTAATTGTGCCAATCTGTGGCCTACTCATGCTGCTGCCACCTCCACAATCTGTTATTGTGCCACTCTGTGGCCTATTAATGCTGCTGCCAACTTACTACTCTCTCACTTGACCACCCTTTGGTTTCCAAAATGCTTTTCCACCCCTTCACCACTCATGGAAGTTGACAATACGTTTGGTTTCCCCCTTCTTTTAATCTGTCAGAAGGAATGAAAAGGACAAACACAACCGATTGTGTCTTCGGAGAACCCATAAGGCCAGTATGACATGGTCCTTTGTTTGCATCAGGATTGTCTGATGATAAGGTAGCCAAAAGCAGGAGTGGATACAAAGCACAGAAGACATACAAATATTCCGTTTACTTATTAGTTTTGGCATCAACTCCTGTTTCTTTTTGGCTTTAGCATTGATGGGTTATTGACCGATTGAAAGCGGACACTGAAGGATCAAAGGAAGGGCAAAATGATTAGTGACGTCAATGGAAAATTACTGATGACACCCTCTTCAATCTTTTGGGGGGCCTCTACATGTATCAGCATTTAACAGAATCACCATAATAAGTGAAAAAATTAACTGTTTGCCACAGATAGCAATATCCCTACAGACTGAAGTGGCTGGATTTGAGATGTATTTAGGGCTGAAATACACAAACTCTGGATTTGGCACAGAATTCTCCACAAAAAGTGGATAATTTAATTCTTAGTTGCAAAATAAAATACCCTTCAGAATGAACATGATGGATTTCAGGCGTGTATGGGGCAGAAATGCACACCCTGGATTTGACTCAAATTACCCCACAAACAGAAGATAAATGAACTCTTAGGTACAAAATAAAATACCCTACAGAATGAACGAGATGGATTTCAGATGTGTATGGGGCAGAAATACACACACCCTGGATTTGACTCAGAATGCCCCACAAACAGAGGATAAATTAATTCTTTTGCACAGATTGCAATATCCCAAAATAAAAAACGCTGGTTCAGAAACAGGTGTGTATATGACACACACTTGTGAAGGTCTTTCACCCCAGTAGCTCAAAAATAGGGAGAAATTTTGCACAGGGTGCAACTAGTGCTGCTAAAAGAATTGACAGAATTTAACAAGCTGCCATATTTATAGGGCTGTGACATCACAGAAGCTGACTGGTTGCTGTTTGGCTTCATGTCTGCACATGTCATTGAGGGTGTCCCTTTCTTCCTCCCATAGTTCTCTGCCCCATGTTACGCCATATACACGTGGCCATTTAAGCATCGTTATCGCGAATCGCAATGAACTTCAGCTTCGTTCAGAATTGAATTTTCCCTGAAATTCTAAATGAATTCCACTTAGAATTAGAATCGATTCACTCATCCTTATCTATCAACATTCCAAATACATCAGTGTTCCTTGGAGAGAACAAAGGAAACTTTGATGAAAAGTATATATAAACTCATAAAAATCTAAAATTGATAAAATTACCCTCACAATTTCCCCCTTTGAGCAGATATGTGTTATTGGATCCTATGTCTTTAGGCTTTTTCTGAGTACATTCTCATGCAACTAACCTGCACAGCCAGACTTTCTATTTACATGCTTCTGTTTCCCTACCTCCCCCCATGCTGGGTTCCCCAGAAAAAAGGGATCACCTACACATATTAAGCTCATCAAACATATTTAGGTTGCATATGCCCTAAAGCAAAGATACAATTATTTTCTTCTTTTAGTTTTCTGTAACATCTATCAGCGGTGAACACTAAACATTTAATACACACACTATTATATTGAGCAGTACACTTTTTACAATCATCTGTAATACCCCTATCAGCCGCCAACCTAGGCCTCTGAACCAATTTGCTGGGTTTAAAGATGACAACATATCCCCCCATCACGAGTCATCCTTCACTTGTTGTTGCTTTCTCAACCATTCATCAATCATTTCTGTAAAATAAATAAATAAATAAATCTGCCCTTATTTGCAAATTTCCTGCTGGATCAATACAAAAATAGTACTACCAATTTTATAACCTATACCCATGGAAACTAAATGAGATTTTCCCATTTTCCTTGGCTTGTTATCTGCTGCCCTTTTATACAGTGTATTCCTGGGTATCTTGTTTATATCTACATCCTTATGGGGGGATTAAGAAAGTAGATGGTGACAGCCTAGTTATAGTGCATGTTTCTTCTACAACAATAGGAACCCACTTATATGCAGCGTTTCCACAGACATAATACATGTCTTCTAGTAGGTCTTTCAGATGTGTGAACCCATGTAATAGATTAATTACAATCATGTACAAAGGAGCAATTCTATTATACATACATCCCCTTTTACTATCTCCAAATACTCTAATTGTAGTCCAAAACCCACATTCGAAGTTATCACTATTATCTTGAGGGGCCTGATTACTAAAAGTCCAATTTTCAAATGCAGCACACTCGTCACTGTTTACTAAAAAGGAAATATTTGCTCTATCAATTTTGGGTCATGAGCATCTACTACTAAACAAGTAGCTCCAACATCAACATGAATTCTTACATTATCACAAATGGAGGCCTTTTCTACTGACATTTTCAACTCAGGAGCTCATATTTTCTCAACTTTACTAACGGGACTCACAGAGGTGTAACTTGAAGCTGTGGGGCTCTAGTTCAAAAAGTGAAATGGGCCGTCCAGCTATCATGTGCCACTTATAATGCTGGTATCACCTTATGTAGCAGGAGGGCTTCTGGGCCCCCTCAGGCTGTAAGGCCATGTAGTGACTGCTACCCCTGCACTCCTGGTAGCTACGCCCCTGGGGAGTGATACACTTAAATTCCCAACCCTCCTATATAAACACTCTCACAGTCTGACTCTCATTTGTATGTGTGTTGTGAGGTTAAATTGAAAAAAAAGCATAAACGTGTCCATCCTGCTGTGAGTAAAGGTACTCCAGTGATGTTCCATTATTAGTCCAGATTCAGAATTAGAAGTTGTACTTTCTAGGGGGTAGCAAAACTTAGTACACAGCTCCACCCACGTTCATGGAATTGCTAGATAAGGTATAATCCTAGCACTTGCTGGGTGGTGTGTACACAACCAACAGTCACTGTACTTTGTGTCAGTATTTTCTACAAATGAATCATATAATAGTTTATGATGTTGCAGTAACTTATTGTCCCAAGGATTGTTCAGCATATCATGGAGTGTGTAAGATACAATTCCCATATGGGCCATCAATAAGAGGTAACCAACATCCTTCATCTTTCTAATCACGGGAAGGAGTGATCCTTTTGCAGTGGCTGGTGTGGACCCAGTTGTTTTTCCCCTTTAGTTTCACCAAGGTCTCAGTTGTCAGCAGAACATGGAAAGGACCGTCATAACGATAAGCTCTTTCTCACGTATCTACTTAGGTCACTGCTCAGATCTGGAATAGAATAAAAAACAATTTTTATGTACTGCTTTAGGGTGTTTATGCAGGGTCTGTACATATCCTGTCATACTGCTATGCTGTATCTGGAAAACCTGTGGAAAATAGATCCCTGTCTTCAGGAGAGTAGCACACAAGATCTCATAGGAAGACAGTTTTCCTGTGATGTGTACAGCGGACTGAAAACAAAGCTAATGGCAAACACTCTGGGAATGGGTTCCCTGTTTCTTCCATTTAACCCTTCTACCGTTACATTGTTCTAAATGGTAGAGAACATGAAAGGCCTGTTCTTTTTTTTTTTTTTATTCAAAAGAGAGCTTTTATTAAAGCAGGAATAAACAACATACACAATAAGCACGATAGAGGTTGTACATAATAAAGTATACCAGCACATTACATATCTCCATTGTACAAACGTTTATAAGTGACTAAAAGAATGTCAGTTATATATTTGGAATCGGCGAACAGAATAGTAATAAAAGAATGTCTAGTTCCAATCAGACCGAGGCAATGGAGATCATGGAGGTTCCACAAAGGGGGGAGGAGACGACCCCATCCCCAGGTCAGACTATTGACCACCAAGGGGGGAGGGACATCAGCCCCCCCAGAGGGGAACATCCATTTCACACAAGTTACATAGTACAATATCGGTGCAGGTAGATCATAACATCCTTACAATTCGACTTTTATATAGTATCTGATTAGGAGTGGAGGAAGAGAAAAGCTAAAAAAAAAAAGAACCTTTAAAGAAAAATAACCTTTTCAGCCGGCTCGGCGTCATGTTTAGGTGAGTCAGGTCAGTTCCGTATAACACCAAAGAGGGTTGACGATCAGTCCGGGTCAGGGAGGAGACAGCCTTATGTGTATGTGTGGTAGATGTCCGTGTTGCAGAAAGAGATCCAATCATCCCATGTGTACAGATATTTGCAGAATTGTGTAGGCGAGTCTGTCAGAAACTCCTCTAATCGCTGCAGCACATGAATTTCCCTAATCCAATCAGAAATTGATGGGCAAGATGTGGAGAGCCACAAGCGGGGTATGATCAGCTTAGCTGCAAGGATCAGAAAAGTGAGGAGGTGTTTCTTCAGTAGTTTAGTAGGTAGGGGAATATGAAAGAGAAGGAGAGTAGATGGGTTATTTTGTAGTCTAATTCCTGTAATTCTATAAATTATGTCAATCACTTTAAGCCAAATGGGTTGCAAAATGGGGCAGCCCCACCAAATGTGTGTCATTGTGCCCCTTGCCGCCTTGCGTCGCCAACAGACTTCGGATGAACTAGGACACATGGCATGCAATAAAGCCGGAGTACGATATCACCTGCTGAGAATTTTATAATTTAGCTCGTGAGCCCTGCATGAAACCGATGACTTATGTGTCAAATGGAACGCTTTCTCCCAGTCCTCAATTGACAGCTCCAGGTCTAGCTCCCTCTCCCAGCTCTTCTGAAAAGAGAGCTTGTCAGTCGAGTGACTACCGAGTAAGAGGGTGTATAAGCTCGAGAGCGGGCGCCTGATAGCACATTTACTTAAGCACCACATTTCAAAAGTGGTAAGGGGCCGATGTAGGTCCAGAGCCGCTCTCCATTCAGAGTAGAGGCTGCGGAGTTGATAATAATGCAACCTAGGAAAATGAGTCGTCGTAAGGTCCCCCACCATCTCCTCGTACGTTTTCAATTCTCCACTGAGAATGACCTGGTCAACCAACGAGGAGTGAGCAGTGACACCTAGTAAGCGAGCAAGTGCTGAAGAGAGCGACTCTGGAACCACCGGGTTTCCTATAATAGGAGTGCATGGGCCCTCTATAGGCGAAAAGCCCTTTGTGTTGTCTATGAGAGAGGGGAGAGACTAACTGGCAGCATCAGAGGTGGAGCCAGACGAGGCCGCAAGGGGTCTTTGTCCTTTTTGTTTCAAGCGAGACCCACAGTTTGGGATTCTTTGCTTGAAACGCGTCCAAAACAGACACAGCCGCTAGATAGTACGCTTGGAAATCTGGCAGGGCCAGTCCCCCTTCAGATTTAGGCCGGGTCAGGGTGTCCCCAGCTATCCTGGGACGTCCACATGACCAAACGAATCGGGAGGTCAGTTTCCGCAAGTCCTTTAAAAAAGATTTGGGAAGCAAAATTGGGATGGCCTGGAAGAGGTATAGCAGGCGGGGCAGGATGTTCATCTTGAGGATTTTGATTCTCCCGATCCAGGAGAAGTCCCTCCTATCCCATTTTAAGAGATCTTGTTTTATTCTAGATAGCAGAGGGGCAAAGTTTAAACCAAAGATCTTATCTAATCTGGAGGGGATCTGCACCCCAAGGTATTTAAAAGATGAATCTTCCCAGGAGAAAGGGAATGGGGACTTCAGCCTGGAAAACCCGGGTCCGCCATAATATAAAAGCTCAGGGTCGAGCTTTTGGCCATATTGATCTTGTGATTACTAAGCCTACTATATTCCTTCAAAACTGTCAGTACAGCAGGAAGGGAAGAGACAGGATTCGTCAGATACATTAACAGGTCATCCGCGAAAGCGGAGCATTTAAAATGTAGTCCCCCTATGTGGAGTCCCTGGATATCAGGAGCGGCCCGTATCGCCTGCAGCAAGTGTTCCATAACTAGAATATACAGGATCGGGGAGAGAGGACCTCCCTGCCTGGTGCCATTGCCTATGGTGAAGGGTTCAGAGAGAGACCCATTAATGCGTATCTGAGCTTGGGGTGCTTTATATAGAGCCATTATTCTCCCAAGCATCGCCGGGCCTAAGCCCAAGGACCCCAGGACACCTCTCAGGAAGGGCCATGCCATGCGGTCAAACACCTTTTCCGCGTCTAGCGATAGGAAAAGGCTGGGAATTTGTTTCGAGTGGATGTATTGGATCAGGGAGAAGGTCTTGAGAGTATTATCCCTCGCCTCTCTGGAGGGGACAAAGCCAACCTGGTCTCTATGGATGAGATCGTTTAGTAAAGGGTTGATGCGGGACGCTAGTATTTTAGCAAACAATTTTGCATCAGTGTTGATTAAGGATATGGGGAGGTAGCTCTGACACAAAGATGGGTCTTTGCCCTCCTTCGGGATAACTACTATATGGGCCCTCAAAAAAGCAGGGTCAAATGGGGAGTCGCTAGAAGCCGCATTAAAGGCTCTTAGAATGGGACATGTCAGCTCATCCTTCAAGGACTTGTAGAACAGAGCCGTATAGCCATCTGGGCCAGGGCTTTTGCCCGAAGAAAGAGAGGAAATGGCAGCCTGGAGTTCCTCCGCCGTAAAGGGGTCCTCCAGAGAGGCGAGGGTCTGGGCTGGGAGGCTGGGTAGGGCCGTCTTCCGCAAGTTTGTCTGGAGAAGAGTATCGCTAACCTGGGGGGGAGGAAGATTATACAAGTTGGAATAGTATGAATGGAAGGACGATTATATCTCTTCCGTCAAATGGGCAATTCGCCCCTCCGGGGTCTTGATATGGGGGACAAATAAAGCCGCCCTCTTATCCCTGAGTGCTCTGCGAGGGAAACGCCTGGTTTATTGCTCCATGTGTAGAAGGAGCTGGAGCAGAGCTGACGATATCGTCTATGCTTGTATTCCATTAATTGGAGAATCTCATGGCGCGTCTTAACGAGAGCTCTCAGGTCCGACTCCAATCCCGTCGATTTGTGTGCGGATTCAAGCGAGGCTAATTGAGCCAAGAGGGACTGAAGTTTTGCGGAGGCCTCTCTCTTGAGGCGCGAGTCATGCTTGATAAGTATTCCCCGCAGCGTGCACTTCAGGGCATCCCATTGTATCATTGGGGAGGTTGTGTCTGAGCCATGTACAGAGACAAACGAGTCGATAGTTTACTTTAGATCGGACAAGCACAGAGTGTCAGATAGCAGCGACTCGTTTAACTTCCATGCAAAGGCAGACCGTTTATATCCCGGGAGGGCGATATCGCAATGGACTGGGGCGTGGTCTGAGTGGACAATGTTGCCCAGTGAGGCGTCCACCACACGACACAACAGGGAATGTTGTGGGAGCACGTAATCGATACGGCTATAGGAATTATGAGGGAAAGAGTAAAATGATTAGTCCCTATCTTGTGGGCGAAGGATTCTCCACACATCCACAAGCTGCATCTCGCGAAGAAGCCTCCTAACTTTGTTGAGGGTATGAAAAGCCACCGCAGAGCGGCCCGTAGAGGTATCCAAGAGGGGGTTCAAAGCAAGGTTAAATCCCCCAACAGAATATGATTTTGGCCTTGGGCAAAACATGTGAGTTGTTTCCCAAAAACCCTTTTATAAAAGGAGAGTTGCCCTTTGTTTTGGGGGTGTAAACATTAGCCAAGGTGTATGTTTGGGCCTGCAGACTGAATTTTTAAAAAACAGTGCTCTAGCATCATCGTCTCTGAAGGTGTCCAGAATCTTAATCGGCAAAGACTTGTGGAAAAAAATGGCTACCCCTTTCACCTTAGTTGTCGAGCAGCTGTTATGGCACCAGGCAGGGAAGTAGCGGTTTCGGTAAGCCTGAATATGGGAATCAAGGGAGGTGGTCTCCTGAAGGCAGACTATATGCGCCCTCTGTTTGTGCAAGTTATACAGAATTTGCGAACGTTTTTTTTGGGGGGGGTTGAAGCCCTTCACATTGGGGGGACGTTATGCGAATATTAGCCATTGGGTGACAACATGGGTAAATTTTCAATGGGAAAGGTCCCCCGAGGGTAGGAAGAGACATGTCACCTGAGCCGGGCTGAAGAACCAAGAAGCAACAATTAACTTCAAATTAACAAACAAAGAACAAGGCCCGAAAAAAGGAGGCCATACAGGTTGGAAAAGCAGATATGTAACTGCATAGACCATTCGTTCACCTAGTGTATGCAGGTACGTAACTGCAGTGGCCATTTGGTGTCCACAAAGGGCCAGTTTAAATGGGGGTCAAATTGTGTGGAGAACAGCAAGATAAAGAAAAGGAAGAATATCATGTTGTTCCACAGCTTTGGGCCCTCCCGAGACATCTGAGTTGTATAGTAAAGGGGCGCCACCATCTCAGGAAAGAAATGCATCAGCTAAAGAGTAGGGGGGGTATAGGGAATGGAGAGGGGGAGAGGGGGGGGTATGAGGTACAGGGAGAGGTGTGGGGAGGAAAGGAAAAGGGAAATGAGGAACCGGCATTCTGAGTGGGGCGACACCCGACATCATAAGAGCACTTAAAAAAAAAAAAAGAACAAAATTTTTTTTTAAACTAGACATGGATATAACCTAGAACCCATATAGAACTGGATCGAAAACCTTCAAGAGCTTGCAGGGACTTAAGATCCTGCCCAAGAGTAGGGGGAAAAGGGCTCACAGAACCGTGTCCGGATAAGAAAAAGGGATAACATGGAAAGGTGGTGTAGGTCCAGAGTTATCAGTCGCTCGTTTGAGGCAGCAATGGATGGAACAGTCATTGGGTTATTGCCTTTTTCACGGGGCGTATCCATAATGGAGCACAAGGCTGAGACCTCAACCAGGGCCTGGCCGGCCGTGTAGACAACTTTTCAGCGGTGTGGTCTCGATCTGGCGGGTTGGCTATCAGGGCTACCTTGGCGTCTGCGGACCCTCCGAGGTTTCTGGGCAACCAAGTGGGTACACAGTCGTTGGTTGTCTAGTAGGGCCGGTCTCACAGCTGTAAGATCACCAGAGGATGCCAAAGCCCAGTCCGGTAGAGCCACAATGGGTAGATCTAGAGCTGAGGTGAAGGAAGGCAAGTCCTCGGAAGATCGGAAAATGATTAGACCGTTTTGGTGTCTGACTTGAAGGGAAAACGGAAATCCCCATCTATATTGGATGTTTCTGGACTGGAGTTCGACCAACAGGGGCTTGACGGCCACCCTCATCCGGAGTGTGCGTCTGGAGAGGTCAGGAAATAGGCCTAATTTTCAGGCCCTCAAACTCGACGTGTTGCATCAGTCGGGCCTTGCGCATAATCTCCTCTTTTAGGGTGTAATAGTGTATGCGGCAAATAACATCTCTCGGTCGGGAGTCGTCCGTGCTCTGTAGGCGCAGTGCTCTGTGTGCCCTGTCGGTCGATAGATGTCCCTTCTGGACGTCCCAATATGTAGTTGAAGATCTTGGTCAAGGTGGGGGTCAGCTCTCCAGCCCTAATAGACTCCGGGAGGCCCCGTAACCTAATGTTATTGCGGCGGTTTCGGTTCTCTAAATCATCTAGTTGGACTGTAAGCTGGTGATGACGAGAGGTATGCTCCGCTACCGAAGCCTGAAGATTTGTTAAGATAGTGTTAGTTGATTCTTGGGCTTTCTCAAGCTGATGCACCTTAACTTGAAGGTCCGCTACATTTGATTGTACAGGGCGCAGGTCCTGACGCAAGGCTTGCTGCATCTCTCGAGCTAAAGATTGCATATCCTGTTTGGAAGGTAAAAGTGAGAGGAGAGCCCGTAATTCTGGATGCGATTCCAATGCGAGCAAAGCGTCCTCTGGAGGAATGAAGCAAGATGCCTGGGTGTTGAAAATTCTAGGTGATCCTTGAGTGGTAGGAGGCCGGAGATCACAGCTGCCTGTGGGGTGTGATGGGCTAGCTCCCCATGCTGAGGGATTCAGGCTGGAGGCCCATGATGCACTGTCTGGCATCTGGTCAAGTACCGGGGGGCTTGTGCGGAAGAGAGATCCCGACTGGGTCAGGGATACAGGGGGACCCACGGACTCAGGGGCAGATGAGGTCACACAGTGATCAGTCTCACCTTCTGCAGTGGTCCCGCCATCACCCCAAGCCACGTCATATCTCTCCCACTGTTTAGGCAGCCATGGTACACTATTTTTGGAGGTGTGGGGAGTGTGAGCGACAGGCACAGACAGATCCGAGGAGAAGGGGGCTCCTCTCTGCCCAGCACTGTGGTCCATGGGATTTAAGACCGTTGTGTGCAGCTCCAGCATGGTGGCCCTGTCTGTTAAAGGCTCCTGAGGGCCCTGCGGGTCCCCGGAGGGTACCCCTTGATCTGGAGTGGCAATCCGTCGTGGCCCGGTTTCATGCCCAGGGGGGTGTAGGCCCCTTGATGTGATCGGGGGGCACAGGTCCATAGGGTCCATAGGCTGGGGCTCTTCAGCTGCCCAATTAGCTGAGCCATCCAGCGGGGTAGGTATGTGCCTCACTTCCCCTGATGCAGCTATGGTCAGAGGGGTGCTCAGTGGAGTAGGGCGCTGGCGCTCCGGACCACAGCTTGGTCCCTCCCCTGGGCTGAATCCCCAGTCCTGTGCACCAGCCTTGGAGGTAGGAAATGAAGGCCTTCCCTCGGACCACTGACCGGAGCTCTGCTGCTGGTCCCCCGCGCTCCGGGCCGTGGGCGCGGCTGGGGGTCTCGGCATCTGCGGCGGGAGTATTGGCGCCTCTATCTGAGGAGCGGGGATGGCAGAGTCCCTCCCGTCGGGTCGCGTCTCAGCATCTATTCTCCGCGGGTCTCGCGGCGGGAGGCGGCGGTGAGCACCCGACTCGGTCAGGGCGGGTGAGTCCGTTGGCGCGCCCGGGAGCTGTCTGGAAGCTTGGCGGGTTCCGCGGGCAGAGGGAGGCGGACAAGATGGCGCCGGCTCCAGCCGTGCGCGAGAAGACGGGCCGTCACTCTCCAGCTCCTGCAGCGGAGCGAAGTAGTTGGAGATGGTAAGTCCTGTCGATTCGGCAGGGGCTCCAGGAGCTGCCGGCACCTTCTTAGTCCTTTGCTGGCCCATTTTAAGTGCTACAAGATGGGTATAATGCTGGTCTCGGGAGGAGCAGCAGCAGGACACGTCTGTCTCCTCACATAGCAAACCACGCCCCCCTACGAAGCGTCACTCCTTACACTGAAAGGCCTGTTCTATACCAAAGGCACCTGTCATTTTTTTCATAACTTCCCCTGTGAAGTGTGTTCCTCTGTCCCTCTCTATTATTTCTGGTAGCCCAATTCAAATCAACTTTTGGACAGTTACTTTTTCTGTTGTTTTTGGTACTGGGTAGGCTTTAGGTCAACCAGAAAAGAGATCTACGCCAAAAAGGACATATTATTTATACTCTTTGGAATGGACACAGCGGTCGAGGCGTGTGTTTCTTGGGGACTTTTACTATTTTACCTGTTTTGTGCTTTTCACATGTTATACAGGCTTGGGAGTAATTGGCTGCGGCTGCACTAAAGCCAAGAGCAACCCAATATTTGTCTACTAGCAAACACATAGCCATAGTGGTCTTAGACTGGTGAGTCAGTCCATGGGCTTCTTAAACCATCATTGGGAAAAGGACCCAGGGGAGGCAGAGCTTATTGACCACACTCCACAGGCCACCCTTATTTAATTGAGTTCAATGTTTCTCCCACTCTCCTTTTTTGACCTTCTGAGCTTGGGATTGAAAGGTCTTAAAGACTTCAGGGGTTATAGGGTCTATGGTGGACATGGCCTGTACATTCACAGGATCCTTAACCCTAAGCTTTATTGCAGCCTATTTTGTTGATTCGTCTGCTCTAGCATTTCCCCTTGCTTTGGGGCTGTCAGATTTTGTGTGTGCCCTGACCTTAATTTTTCCAGGCTCTGTAGGAAATAAGAGGGCTTCCCTCAGGTCTCTGACACTTTCTGCATTCTTGATGGGTTTCTATTTGATGTTAACCCCTTAAGGACCCGGCTTTTTTTTGTTGTTGACACATTCGTTTTTCCTCCTCGCCTTCCCAGAGCCATAACTTTTTTATTTTTCCACCTACATAACTTATGAGGGCTTTTATTTTGCGGGACAAGAAATTTTCTTTCTAATTTGGGTTATTCACTGTACTATAGAATATACTGGGGAAAATGCAAAAAAAAAATCCAAGTTGGACATAATTGTGAAAAAAAACGTTTTTCGCCATTTTGTGGGTGTTTTGCTTTTATGGTGTTCAATCTTTGGTAAATATAATGTGTTATCTGTATTCTACAGGTTGATACGCATCCGGCAATACCAAAGATGTAGGGTTTCCTTTATGTTTTGGTACCGTAAAAAAATTCCAAACTTTTCCTATTTTTGAAATTTGCACCACGGCGCCATTTTGTGCGACCAATAACTTTTTTGTATTAACACCTACGGACGTCAGTGAGGGGGCATTATTTGCGGGCCTAAGTGTACTTTTTATCTCTAGCAGTTTGGATTGCATGCGTCATTTTTGATCACTTTTATTCCATTTTTTAAGTGACATAAAATGACAAAAAAATGAAATTTTGGCGTTTGGATTTTTTTTTTCTTCTACGGTGTTCAGCGTACGGGATAAACTATTGTTATATTTTTATTGATCGGACCTTTTCGGACGCGGCGATACCAAATATGTGTCACTTTTTCATTATTTTATTGTTTTTATTTGTAAAATGGTGAAAGGGGTTGATTTGGAATTTTTAAAATACTTTTTTTGTACTTCAAAACTATATATATATTATATTTTTTTTTTTACTGTAACATTGAGTCCACCTAGGTGCGTTTAGACAATGCATTAGACTTACCAAGATGGCGGTTTCTCCACTTCCTGTATAGGGCCGGGGGAAATGGGGCAAACCAGGACATGGCGTGATGGAGCGCTCACGGGGCTCCCCGCTGCCATGTCGGGTGTCGGATCGCGCAGGTACGCTGCGGCGATGCCGATCGCCCTGACGATCGGTGCACGGCACCGATCTTCATTCATTCAGACGCCGCTGCCATCTTTGTCGCGGCATCTGAAGGGTTAAACAGCGCGGGCGGGCGACGCTGCCCATTCGCACTGTAATGGCTGAGTGTTTGTGGCGATTAGCCGCTAACACTCGCCAGCTGTGTGGGGGGGTCGGGGAGCGATCCCCCTGCAAAGCCCCTTATGGACCCTGGGACGTACTCATACCTCCAGGGTCCTTAAGGGGTTAAGAACGCCCAGTTTCTCCATATGGGACCATAATCATGGGTTATTCCAAATACATATGTTTGCAGTCTTACCCTCGGCAGCTTTCCAGGCCTCAGGTAGTGCCCTCAACTCCCCCTTCTGACAAATGCAGCGGGAGTAGTTCAAATTTTATTTCTTTCATGTTGTGTGACCCAAATCATATCCAAAGTTAAAGCCTGCCGAAAATTTCCCCCACCCGGGTCTTCCAACAAAAAAAACCTCAAAATCTAGATTAGTGATTGGGAAGTGGCAGGGTTCAAGGTTTTACACCAAGTCATGGAAAAATTTGGGGCATTTAGTAATTTCAGACTGCAGGCCCAAAACTAAAAGGGGGGTAGTGGGTATGCGTGGTTGTACCTGAACAAATTTGGGGGATGTAATTTTTAAAAAATTTTAAACCAAAAACATTCCTTTTGGGGTTTGTGGGGAAGACGGGACTAAATTTAAATACCATATGCCATAAGGGGCTTTCCCCTTGCCACTTGATCTAAACCAAAGCTGAGCGATTTGCTACTGGCAGGGGCATCCCCCCTTAAAGGCCCCCCGATAGCGGGGGGTAGCGGCGCCCGGGGGCGGGCCTTTTTCATTTGGGGGCAAACGGGGCTGCTGGGAATTGGGGCGGGCAGCGCTGCTTTCCCCCCTCTCTCTCTCCCCGGCAGAAACGCCAGCTGAAGTCAGGAGCGCCCCCGGGAGAGCAGCGATGCCCCCCCCACTCCTCCCCCGCCCCAGCGAGGGCAGGAAGGGGAGGTCTCCCTTTGGGGCCCCGCAGGAGGGAAAGTGAAGGAGGGGGGGGGGGGGGGCTGTGCGGGCCCTTTCTGTGGGGGGGGGAGGCGTGGGGGGGGGAGGCGTGGGGGGACATTGCTGTGGGGGGGGGGAGGCTGGGGGGAGGGGGGGGCTTTTGGGGAGACATTGCTGTGGGGGGGGAGGCTGTGGGAGGGGGGCTGGAGAGAAAAGCTGTGGGGGGGGAGGCTGTGGGGAGGGAGGGTGTGGGGGGCATTGCTGTGGGGAGGGGAGGCTGTTAGGAGATTCTGTGGGGAGGGAGGTGTGGGGGGGAGGCTGTGGGGAAAGGGGGGCTGTTGGGGGGACATTTTCTGGGGGGGAGGGGGGGCTGTGAGGAGTTGCTGTGGGAGGGGAGGCTGTGGGGAGGGGGGGCTGTTTGGAGGGGGGGGCGTGAAGGGCATTTCTTTGTGGAGGGGGGGCCGTGAGGGGACCCTTTCTGTGGGAAGGGCATTGCTGTGGGGAGGGGAGGCTGGGAGAGACATTGCTGGGGGAGGGAGGCTGTGAGAGGGCATTGCTGGGGGAGGGGGCTGTGAGAAGGGGCATTCTTGGGGAGGGAGGCTGTAGGGAGGGAGGCTATGAGAGTCTTTCTTGTGGAAGGGGGGGCTGTGAAAACATTGGCTGTGGGAGACAATTTCTGTGGGGGGACATTGCGTTTGGGGGACATTGCTGTGGGGAGGGGGGCTGTGAGAGACCAAAAATGAAAGGGGGGGGAGGGTAAGAGAGAAATGCTGTGTGGAGGGGGGCTGTGGGAGACTTTGCGGTGGGGAGGGGAGGCTGGGGGAGACATTGCTGTGGGAGGGGGAGGCTGTGGGAGACCTTGCTGTGGGGAGGGGAGGCTGTTTTGGGGGACATTGTGTGGGAGGGGAGGGTTTTGGGGGGGAAAATTGCTGTGGGAGGGGGAAGGTGTTTGGGGGAAAATTGCTGTGGGGGGGGAGGCTTTTGAGAGACATTTCTGTGGGGAGGGGGGGGGAGTGAGAACATTTCTGTGGGGAGGGGGGGGAAATGAGGAAAACATTGCTGTGGGGAGGGGAGGGTTGTGGAAAAATGCTGTGTGGAGGGGGAGGGTGTGAGAGACAATTTCGTAGGGAGGGAGGCTGTAGAGGGCATTTCTTTTGGGGAGGGGGGCGGGGGAGAGGGCATTGCTTGGGAGGGGCTATGAGAGCATTGCTGTGTGGAGGGAAAGGGTGTAGAGACCCTTGCTGTGGGGAGGGAGGCTATTTAGAGACAATTTTTCTGTGTGGGAGGGGGGGGGGCGTGAGAGACATTGCTGTGGGGAGGGGGCTTTTGAAGACATTTTCTGTGAGGGGGGAATTGCTTTGGGGGGGGGGGCTGTGGGGAGGGAGGCTGTGGGGGGGGGCTGTGTGGAGGGGGGGCTTGGGGAGGGCAATTTCTGAAAGGGGGGGGGGCTTTTTGGGGGGGGAGGGGTGAGAGACATTTTGTGGGGAGGGAGGCTTTAGAGACATTTCTGTGGGGATGGGGGGTGGGGGGGGAGGCTGTGGGGGGGGAGGGGGTTTTGGAGGGAGGCTGGGGAGGACATTCTGTAGGGAGGGGAGGGGTGGGGGGGGGAGGGTGTAGGGGGGGGGGGCTATGGAGACAACTTTTGGGGAGACATTGCTTTGGGGGGGGAGGCGGGGGGGAGGGGGGGCTTGGGGGGGGGTAGGCTGTGGGGAGAAATTGCTGTGGGGAGGGGAGGCTGTGGGGAGGGAGGGGGAGGGAGAAAATTTTCTGTGGGGAGGGGGGCTGTTTGGGGGACAATTTTCTGTGGGGGGGGAGGGTGGGGGGGGGAGTGGAGACATTGCTGTTTGGGGGGGGGAGGGCCGTGGGAGAAAATTGCTGTGGGGAGGGGAAAGGCCGTGAAGAGATTTTCTGTGGGGAGGGGGTGCCCCTGGGGGACATTTTTGTGGGGGGGAGGCTGGGGGAGGGGGGCTAAAGAGAAACATCAGTGTGGGGGAGGCGGGGAAGCATGCTGTGGGGAGGGGGCTGTGGGAGGGAGGCTAAGAGACGCTTTTTGGGGGGAGGCTGTAGAGACATTCTGTTTGGGGGGGAAAGGGTTTGAGAGACATTTTTTGGGGAGGGGAGGCTGTGAGAGAGATTGCTGTGGGGAGGGGGGGCGTTAGGGGGGGAGATTTTGCGTGGGGAGTGGAGGGGTTTTGGGGGACCTTTTTGTGGGAGGGGAGGTGTGGGGAGGGGGGGCTGTGGGGGGACATTTCTGTGGGGGGGGGAGGGGGGTGAAGACATTTTCTGTTGGGGGGGGGGCGTGGGGACTTTTCTGTGGGGGGGGAGGCTGTGGGGGACAAAAACGGGGGAGGGGAGGCGTGGGGGGGGGGGGGTTAGGGAAAATGCTTTGTGGAGGGGAGGCGGTTTAAGAAAATTTCGTGGGGGGGGAGGCTGTGGAGACATTTTCGTGGGGGGGAGGGTTTGTAGAATGCTGTTGGGGGGGAGGCTGTGGGGAGGGGGGGTGTGGGGAAAATTCGTGGGGAGGGAGGCTGTGGGGGGGGGAGGCTGTGGGGAGACATTGGTTTTGGGGGGGGGAGGGGGGGGGGAGCATTGCTGGGGGGGGAGGCTGTGGGAAAACCATTTGGGTGTGGGGAAGGGGGGGGCTGTGAGAGACATTGCTGTGGGGGGGAGGCTATTAAAGACATTGCTGGGGGGTGGGGGGGGGAGGGCCCCTGAGAGAGATTGCTGTGGGGAGGGGAGGCTGGGAGAAAATTGCTGTGGGGGGGGGGGGGGAGGGATTTAGAGAAATTGCTGTGGGGGGGGGAGGTTTGGGGGACATTGCTGTGGGAGGAAGGTGTTGGGGGGACATTGTGTGGGGGGGGAGAGGGTTGGGGAGACATTGCTGTGGGGAGGGGGGGGCTGTGAGGGATTGCCTTTTGGGGGGGGGAGGGGTGTGGGGAGGGAGGGGCGTGAGGACATTGCTGTGGGGGGGGTGGGGGAAAAAGAAATTTTCTGTTGGAGGGAGGGTTGGGAGGGCATTTTGTGGGGAGGGGGGGTGGGGAGACATTGGTGTGGGGGGGAGGCTGTGGGAGACTTTTCTGTGGGGGGGAGGCTGGGGAGGGAAATTTCTTGGGGAGGGGGGGGGCTTTTGGGGGGGTTTTAGGCTGTGGGAGAAAATTGCGGGGGGGGAGGGGAGGGTGTGGGAGACAATTTCTGTGGGGAGGGGGGGGGGGTGAGAGAGATTGCTGTTTTTTTGGGGAGGCGTGGGGGACATTTCCTGTGGGGGGGAGGGTGTGGGGACATTGCTGTGGGGAGGGGAGGCTTGGGGGGGAGGCTTTTGAGAGACCCTTGGTGGGGAGAAAAAGGGGGAGGTGGGGGGGGAGGGTGTGGGGGGGGATCTGTGGGGGGACATGCCCGGGGGGGAGTTGGGGGACATGCTTTTTGGGTTTTAATGATTTGGGATGGGTGGGGGGGGGACATGATGTGGGATTCTGGGGGGGGCGTGGGTGACATGCTGTGGGTTTAAAAATGATGTGGGATTCTGGGGGGGTGACATGAATTTTGGGATTTTTGGGGGTGCTGTGGGGGTTAAAAATGTGGGTGACATGATGGGGGGTTTCGGGGGGTGAAAATGTTTTGGGGGTGCTGGGGGGTTTCTGGGGGCATGCTGTGGGTTTACATGATGTGGATGCTGGGGGGGGACATGATGTAGGGTTTCCCGGGGGGAGGGGGGGAAAAGAAATGGGGTTGAGGGGGGGAGTGGAGAGATGTGGGGTTTTGGGGGGGGTCAGGGGGTTTAGAGACATGGGGGGTTAGGAATCCTATCCCGTGTTATCCCACCTGCTGGCGTTGGGAATTTTTAAAACCTTCCTGTGTTTTTCCTACCTGGGTGGCCCCTTGGTATCTAAGCATATCCGGGGTATCCTACCTGTGGCGTGTTTATCAAAACCTTTTCCGTGTTTTTCCTACCTGCTGGCGCTTTTGTATCTAAAACCCCTCCTGGGGTTATTTCCCATCTGCTTTTTTTTTGGGTAAACTAAAACCTTTCCTGTGTTTTCCTACCCGCTGGTTTTTTTGTAATTTAAACATTCCTGTTTTAACCCACCCGCTGGTGTTGAATTTTTAGGGGCCCATCCTGTGTTAAACCTACCTGTGGGGTTTTGGGATCTAAGGGATAAAATTTTGTTATTCCCACCCCTGGGGCTGGTTTTCTAAGCCCAAATCCTGGTTTCCTAACCCGCTGGCCTGTGTATCTAAACCTTTCCTTGTTATCCCAACCCGCTGGCGCTTGAAATTTAAACCTATCCTGTTTTTAACCTATCGCTAGTGTTGGGTTTCTAAGCCTTTTCCTGTGTTTACCTACCTGGGTGGTGTTGTGTATCTAAGGGATACCTTGTTTTCCTACCCGCTGGGGGTTGAGTAATCTAGGCCCATCCTGTTTTCATCCTAACCCGCTTTTTCCCGGGGTCTTGTGGCATATGGTGATTTTGTACTGTAAAACCCTATAGCCCGGGGAATTTAGAAGCATTTTTTCTGGCCGGCGTGTAATTTTTATAACGGTTTTGGGGCCGACCCCATAGACTTTTACATTCACTTTTATTCCCGGCGCGCAGTAACTTCTGGAAACCGCAGGTTATCATAGCTTTCCCGTGAGAGCTAAAGAATTTTGTATTTTGGGGCCCGTTTCTACGGGGGGCATTGCATAAGGGTGTTTTAAAAATTTAAGGCACTCTATGGAGGTAATATACAGTCTGCAGAGCCTTGTTTCACTGGTGCCTACCACTATATGAACACTGTATGGGGGTAGTATTTCATCCCACAGAGCCTGGGGAAAACTGGTGGGCTAAACCCCGGAGGTCACTGTTTTGGAGGTAATTTACAGTCTCAGAGCCCGTGTACACTGGGGTCTACCATTTAAGGCACTCTATGGAGGGGAATATACAGTCTGCGAGCCGTGTACACTGGTGCTCCACTATTTTTGGGCACGTATGGAGGTAATAAACAGTCCCGCAGAGCCTGTGTTCATGGTGTCTAACCCCTATATGGTCCACTGTATTGGGGGTAATATACAGTCTGTAGAGCCTGTGTTTTCACTGGGGGGTCACCAAATATTTGTTTATTTTTATAAGGAAAATTGGTTTTATGTAATGGTTTTTGGGTCCGGCCCATTTTGCGGTAAACTCCCAGCTCTCCTGGTTTCTGAAAAAGGCTTTTCCAACGTCTAGGAAAAACTGGGAAAAAGCAAACCCTTCAATTTTGCCTTTTTTCTAGAGCCGGTTTTAAAAGGTTTTTAGTGGACTGGCTTTTTAAAAGGGGTGTGGCATATTGTGAAAGGGCGTGGGAATGCAAATTGTTTAAAGGGGCGTATTCAGGGTTTTGTGCCTAGGGCAGAAAGTCCAAAAAATACACCCCGGGGCCCCGCAAGAGAGGTTACTGGTTTTTTTCCCGCCCCTGGCGCTCAGTCGGGACTCAGGGGTGTACTGGTGCTGGGGGCTTTCGTGGGGGAGGAGGAGTGAGGCTGCAGTAATCCCTGGGCGCCGGTGCCCGCAGCTCCTCCTCTTAGTCAGTGTGGCCCCCGGGAGAACCGCCGGGAGGGTGTTTCAGGGATTGAGCAGGGGGGACTTTTTATAAGGGACATATCTGGGGGGGGAAAAATTTTTTTTTAAGGAGTGCAGCCCTAAATGTCAGCGAGCTCGGGGGGTCACACTGACCCCAAAAGCTGACAGTCTACAATTATATTGATCAGAATTTTATAAAATTGACCCCCAGGGGGATCTCAATATAACCTAGCTGCGCTCTGTGGGTTTAGTGTGGGCCCCCAGAGTTCAGCTGACAATTCTGGGAAACTGGGGGGTGGCCCGTGCCTGGCTTTTACGGGAGGGGGCCCCGTGCCCGGTTTTATAAAGCGGGGGGGCCCTGTGCCGGGGGAAATACTGCGGGGGGGCTGTCCACTATATTTTGGGGGGGACCCCGTTGCCCAGCTAAAAACTGCGGGGGCCCTGGGCCCGGCTGTATAATTTTGGGGGGGCCGTGGGTGGCTATATTTCTGTTTGGGGGGCCCTGGCCTGGCTATAAACTGTGGGGGCCCTGTGCCCGTCTATATACTGGGGGAAACCCTGTTTTTTTTCTGATTTTTACCCGTGGGGACCCTGTGGCCCGGTTAAAATACTGTGGGGAGGGCCCCGTGCCTGGCAAAATTTCTGTTGGGGGCCCTTTTTGCCTGGCCCATTTTACGCGGGGGGGGCCCCCGTGCCTGGCTAAATTTCTCCCGGGAAACCCCGTGCCCGGCTATTTTACTGCGGGGAACCCTGTGGTGTCGTAAACTGGGGAGCCCTGTGCCCGGCTAAATACTGTGGGGAGCCCCGTGCCTGGCTGTATACTGGGGGGAAACCCTTTCCTGGCTTTATACTGTTTGGGGGTTTTCCCGTGCCGGCTATATATTTTGGGAGTCCTGTGCCTGGGTGTATAAAGTGGGGGGGCCCTGTGGCCGGCCCGTATAATTGGGGAGCCCCGTCCCGGCGTATAAAAGTTGGGGGGCCCTGTGCCTGGCTATTACTGGGGGAGTCCCCGTGCCTGGGGTTTTATAATTTTGGGGGGCCCCGTGCCTGGGTATATACGTTGGGGGGGCCCTTTTGCTGGCTATAAACTGTGGGGAGCCCCGTGCCTGGTAAAATATGTGGGGAGTCCTGGCCGGGAAAAATTTCTGGGGGGATCCTGTGCCGGCTGTTTTTAAAGTGGGGGACCCTGTGCCTGGTATATACTGTGGGGCCCTGGGGGCCGGGGGGATATACAAAAGGGGGGGCCTGTGCCTTGGGTATAAATGTGGGGACCTTTCCCGGCTATATACTGTGGGGACCCGTGCCTTGGCCCAAATTACGTGGGGAGCCCTGTTTCGTCTATAAAAAGTGGGGGGCCTGTGCCTGGTTTTTTTTTTTTTTATACTGGGGGAGCCCTGTGCCTGGCTATTTACTGCGGGGGCCCGGCCTGGCAATTTTACTGCGGGGAGCCCTGTGCCTGGCTAATTTTCTTGGGGGGGGAGCCCCGGCCTGGGTAAAATTTGCGGGGAGCCCGTGCCTGGCTATATACTTCGGGAGCCCTTTTGGCCCGGGTATTTACTGCGGGGAGCACTGGCCGGCTATATAATGTGGGGAGCCCTGTGCCTGGGTATATAAAGTGGGGGAGCCCGTCCTGGCCCATATACTGGGGGGAGGGCCCCTTTTCCTGGCTATATACTTTGGGGGGCCCCGTGCCGGCAAAAAACGTGGGGAAAACCCTGTGCCCGGCTATAAAAGGGGGCCCGTGCCGGTATATTTCTGGGGGGGGCCTGTGCCCGGTTATACTGGGGGACCTTTCCTGGCAAAAAACCCGTTGGGGGGCCCTTGCCCGGCTAAAATACGTGGGGGCCCTGTGGCCCGTCTATTACCCTTTTCCACCTGGGGGGGTACCTATATAAAAACCCTTTTGGGGGAAACCCATTAAACCCCCCGCCCACGGGAGCACATATAACGGCACCTGGCTTTTCTAACATAGGGAAAGGGAGGGTTGCTGTGGAAATTGGGGAAAACCCGTTTTTTTTATAGGGCCCCCAAATTTTTTAGGTTGGGATAAAGTATTTAAACCCCCCCACCCCCCCCAAAAGGAAAAAAGGTGCTGGGAAAATGGGGGATTCCCAAAATGTTTGGTGGTAAAATTTTGCAGAGACATGTTGTGGCCCCGAAGTCCTAAAGGTGTCTGGGGCCAGATGGAGAAAAAAAAGGGAAAAAAGGGAATAAAATCCCGATCAGAAAAAGGGGTCTTCTGTAAGTCCTTTAATTAAAATACTTAGCAGTATTATTTGGTTTCCTTTAAATATAAAAATTAAAGGGGCCCTTTGTATTGTAGGATTTTCTTTTGTAACAAACATACATAAAGGGAAATTTGCTCCATGTATAAATTGATATTTTTGGTTTCCTGTAAGACTGTTATTTTGGGGAAATTTCTGTGTTATTTCGTATGTGAACATTTTGAAAAAATAAATTTTTTCAGCGCTGATTCCCCCTTTTTCCCCTGCAATTGGGTGGATTTAAAGGGTTTTACATGGACTTTAAGTGGAAAAAAAACTGCCAGGGAAAAAACGCTGTTCCCCTGAAAAATTTCCTAACACAGTTCCCCGGGTTTTGGCGAAAAAAGTGCCGTGTGAACCCCACCCTTCTGAGGGAAAACATGACACGAAGGGGTCGGGCCCCGGATGTTTTAGGGGCCCTAGCAACGCCCTGGGGGCCCGGTCTCTGCTGTTTACCATGTGATGTGTAAGGGGCTGCCGGGCAAAGACCCGCCTTCCCCATTGCAGTACAGTTTTGAACAGCTTGGCATAGCCCGGTGTTGCCCAGGGCAGGTGCAAGGGAAAAGAAACCCAATTTTAGAGTTTGGAATTTTTTTAAATGCCTCTTTTATCAGCCCAAAATTTCTATGTAACCCAACACTCATACAGAAACTGCATAAGCAAACAAGCTATCAAATTAAAGCTTTACAAATGAAAATAAACCCGGGGTTTTTGCGTAGATTCCCAGAAGTTTAGGCCCCGTTTGTTTTGAATTGGTCATTAGAAATTTTTAGACTAAAGTGGGCCCACATAGATAGGCAGGGAATTAGGGGGCCCACATAGGTTTTTGGGGTAATATTTAGGATAAGGGGGGGCCCCACAAGATGGGCAGGTTTTAGTAGGCACGGGGGGCCCATATGGGTTTTCCCCCGATAGTTAACACCCCCGATAGTAAATGGGGGGAATTTTAGGGAGGCGACAATGAAACATACCCCGAAAGTAAGAGATAAATGGCCCGGCACTGTCCGCGATTCCTTCACCTTATGCGACTCCCCCGGGAGCGCATAAAAAGTGAAGGGATACCACTGCGGGCACAGAGCAGCGCCCGGCCCGCATGGACTGGGGCGACCGCAGACTCGCGGATGCCGGGATCCCCGGCACAGGCACGGTGCAATCTCTGCGCGGCCGATGACGTCACTCCTGTGCCGAAAGACCGCGCGGGAGGCCGGAGCAGCAGGAGCGGGCGGCGAGGGAGAGGGAGCACGGGATCCAGGTAAGTGATTTTTTTGTTTTTTTATTTTGATATTATTGCCTACAACTCCCTATCCCCTGTTTCAGCTGCATACACCCGGGCCTATACCTCCCAAAAGCGCCTATACCTCTACAGCACCCATTTTTTTCCAATATAAGACATACCCCCAAAAGAAAGGGGACAAAGGGGGACTTTTGGGGGAAAAAAGAATGAAAGGCTGTCTTTTTTTCGGGGAAACACGGTAGTAGGAAAAATTTTGGTGGGCTATAGGGGGTCCCACATAGGAAGGTAGGCTATATAGGGCCCTGAGTAGCTCATGGTTGTGTTGATCTTTTCTCCTGGATTTGTTTGGGTCATGGTCAGGTGTTATTCAAGGAAAGTGCAGGATTAGATCCTGTCCTCGAATCACAGCAAATGCTGAAAAGTCTATACAGAATATATAGCTCATTTTAAAAATTACAGTGCGACCCAAACAAGTCAAAATAAAATGAGTTTCACATTATGTTAATATACTAATGTGTGAATTAATGTACACATTGACTTTGGCTAGACATATTGCAAAAGTACAGTATCTCACAAAAGTCAGTACACCCCTCACATTTTTTTGCAAATGTTGAATTATATATTTTCAAAGGGCAACACTGAAGATCTGACACTTTGATACAATGTAAATTAGTCAGTGCACGGCTTTTATAACGGTAAATTTGGTGCCCTCAAAAAAACCCAAACACAGCATGAAGGTCTAAACCTCGGGCAAAAAAAGTAGTAACTAAAAGGGACACATTGTCCCAAAGAGCAATTTTTTGGTGGCCTCCATTTTTTTTCCAGCATGCTTAAAGGGGTTGTCTCACACAGGGATTGCTGCTTTTTATATTAAAGATCCCACAAAAACAAACACTTTTCAATATTGTCCATTAACAAGTCCTACCTATTTCCGGAATCCCCTCTTGTATGGGGCAACAGCTCCTCAGGGTTTCTATGCACAGACCTGTTCGTCCACCTGTAGGGGCCACGCTGTGCTATAGCTAAACCAGTGTCCTCAAAGCTCTCGCTGCAGGGCCCTAAAGCCAGTAAAGCCATAAACACACCCCTGAATTAAAATGAAACTGGAAAAAAGGAAGAGGTGAGATAAACAATGAGGAGACAACCCCCTTTAATTGTCTTGGGCATGGAGTTCACTAACATCACAGGGTCACTGAAATCCCTTCCACTCCTCCCCGAAAAACATGGGGTGTGGTTTAAGACCTTTTCACTCCCCCCTTCCATTTGAGGGTGCCCACAGACAGTGGTGTGTCGGTCTGGACACGTGTGGTCAGTCCATCAGCTTTATCCTGATTTTCTATAGGAAGACACTGGTCTTTGGAGTTATGTTTGGGGTCGTTATCATATTGGAATACTGCGCTGTGGCCCAGTTTCTGAAGGGGGGGATCATGCTCTGCTTCATAGTACACTACATGTTGGCATTCATGGTTCCCTCAAGAATGTAGCCCCCCCAGCTGGGAAACACTCATACAGCCCCCCAAACCCTGACACTCCCCCCGGCATGATTATGTAGGCAAACGTACTTTTTTACTCCTCACCTGGTTTTTTCCGCCCCCACACGCTGACACCTCGAACCAAATAAGTTTATCTTGGTCTCTTTTTTAATCCTGTCCTTTATATTTTGTCTTCAGCAAAAAATTTGTGGGGTTACTTGTGCCCATCTTTTAAAAATCTTGCTTCTGGAATGACACCATGCAGACCCAAATTTTATGCAGTGGCACATGAGAGGCTGCTTTCTGCCTTTGCAGCAAACTGACACACTCATTGTTATTTTGTAA